>LQNS02278101.1:803474-826424 GCA_001587735.2 Parhyale hawaiensis
GGGTTACCCGGTGTTACGCAAACTCGTTACCCTGCAAAATAGGTGGGTAGCGAGCGGAGTTACCCAGTGTTGATGCCAAGTCTCGCCACATATGCATCGAATAAATATGCGTATTATTAAATTCTGTGACCAGTGAAGACGTATTTTTCCTATATATTTACTACATGCGTTATTATTTTGTTACTAGGTTATATTCGTCGCAAATAAAACCAGATATTTATTTACTTAGCTGAGTGTTTAAATATTTCGATTGCGCTCGTTGGTTTGTTTACGTTTCGAGCTCTCACGCAGTCGGTTTATTGAGCTTATGGAGAAAAGCCTTCAATTGGTGTAATTCATCAATTTCCTATAGTAGAAAGATATGCAGGGACCTATCACGAGATTTTTAGAGGCTATTTCATCAAAATTAGCAATAATTACGAATAAACGTCTGTGTTGACATTGGGTTTGTTTTTGTTTTGGTTGCTTCGGGGTTAAACTTGAGAAATCCTGTCTCATTCACCTCTATAATAGCGTAACACCGAGTGAGTAAAGCCGCGTAACACCGAGTAACTCTGAGGCAATCTGAATGCAACAGGCCTCTGGCTCTGCCAAGGCTTTAATCCGAGCCACATGAAGATATTTACAGTTTCTGTTCGTACTCTTATCCATCCATCCTACTTTGTACTCTTTCAACATCCAAACATCAGCTGCTCAGAGGTGACGCTCAAATCAACGAGACAAAGCTAAAACATTCTTCAGTGAACAGCGACTGGCGAAAACTTGAAGTTTTCGTTAAAACCGTTATTTTTTCCAAATTGGTTTCCTTCTGACGTGAAAGAGCTTTCAGCTTGAGGAAATAAAGTTCAACTAATATGGTATGACGACGTATCGGCGAAACCGTGCTGAAATGCACATGAGTGTTGCTTCATTGAGAACTGAAACTAAATAATTTTTTTGCGTGTCACTGAACGTAATGAAGAATTGTGCTTATTAGTTAAATTGGGATAAAAAATTAATAGCGAAATTGATAAGCTTAGAAGTATCATCACAAATTTTTGTCGTCATTTTTGACTGCCGTGTACATTAGTAAAAATAGATTTCGCTTAATTATCAGGCGTTCTGTTCGTTCTTAGCCAAATAACCATGCAACGTTTTTTAAAATTTGAGGCACATCGGCAGCACAGTCCACTCCTACAAGTATAGGGCAATAATGAAAGCATGTTTGTAGATGCTCGTGGTTGTTTCACTGAAGGCCTTACATGGCATTTTTTCAAGTTAGCCATGTCTTGGATTTTTTTTTTTTCACTTGGAAAATGCCAAGCGGAAGCTGCAAAACTGGAGCTTCTGGGCAGCACGTTTTATTTTTCATTGTAGGCATGCTATCTAGTACACAAGAGCGTTTTATTCGCCGCACTACAGCGTTGGAAAGGTCAACACAGAATCTTTCTGGACCTCAAAAGCAATGGTAGCGCCATTTTCTGAAGTCCAATAACTGGAGGAGTTGGGCGCGGCCATATTATAGCAATATTTCATTGCTTACATAGCTTACTTAGCCCTGGAGCGTTTTTTGGAGTCTTTGATGCCGGTGGTTGTGATCCAGTTACTAAGGACTTTACAGCCTGATGCATTGCAGCTATTTCAGTTATCACAGTTGCGTGAATTGATTTTTCATCTTCGCCGCAGGCAGCAAGCTTCCACTACTATTATTCAACAATTAAAAGCCCTTTTTGGCCAAAGGGGCGCAAGTCACAAAGGGGCGCAAGTCCCGGATGGCTCAAAGTCTCCTGCCTGAAAATAGCCGTGGCATATCCGGCAGGAAATTTTCCTGAAAAGGCTTGCAGCGCAGGCAGGGGCCGCAAAAATTAAAAATACCGCCAAAAGGCAGCGCCCAGGTGTGCCAATGACTGCATGAAGAAATGAAATTTTTAAAGTGTGACTAACTAATATTACCTGTTTGTTTCACTTACACTTTAGCTTAGCTGATAACTAAGTTGTTATTACAAACTAATAACGAACCAATTAAAAATTCACTAATGATAACATTAAATTAAGAACTAATTAACTAGCTATTAGTAACTATCCATCATTAACTAATTAATAATCAACTAACTAGCTAATAACAAACTAAATTCAGATAGAACTATATATAGCGCAGTAGGCACAGCAATAGCTTACCTCTTTCATTTCCAGCAAAAAATATATATAAATACGTAGCTAATGATCTACTCCGACAGCACATACCTCCGCTAACCAAGGCAATATTAACGAAAAATTGAAGCTAGTTCCGAGTCCAAAATTCTTTCTATCGCACCAAAATTTGGTCATTAGCGCCTCCTAACATTCTTAGCAATTCAGGCAAAGTTCAGGAAATCCATCCACAATTTTTTGAGTTATGTTACTGACAAACTGAAAAACAAACACAAACATACATACGTATCACCAAAACGTAGCCATTTAATCTTCTCCTATTGTTTCTAACAGTTTCTGCAAATTTAATAAAGATCCGTTCATAATTTCTTGAGCCATGTAGCCAAGAAAAAGCAGGTAGTCAAACCAACAAGCAATCACCGGTGGAACAGATCTTCACCAAAAGTTCATCGTTTGTTCCTCTTTACTAGCCCAGCACTCGTGCATTTCATGAACATCCGCCCTTAACACGCTGAGTTATCAGAAGGACAGACAGTTGCCGATAAAGATTTAAATATACTAACTGAATGAGTGGTTATGCGCAGCTCTTACAAGCCTCGAGATTTTCTCTGATTCCTTTAAGTATGTCGGTCGCTTCCCAGTCGGAAATATACAGGCATTTATTCGAAGTTTTCGGATACCGTTCACTATTTACTCTTAGGCAGCAGATAAATGCCTAAAATTTCCAATTGGTTGTGCTTAAAATGTCGTCT
The DNA here is from genome assembly GCA_001587735.2 of Parhyale hawaiensis. NCBI lineage: Eukaryota > Metazoa > Arthropoda > Malacostraca > Amphipoda > Hyalidae > Parhyale > Parhyale hawaiensis. The sequence continues at coordinate 806,357 of LQNS02278101.1, forward strand.
AGTCTTACACTATGGTGAGCACTTGCGGCCCTTTTTACGGCCCTGCGGCCCAAATACAAGTGTGCAAATGCCGCACGTGCGGATTTACTGAGGCCTCTTTATTCTTATCCCAGGGCCGCAAAGGCCCACTTCTGTATCATGTTATGCATCTGCTGGCTGCTCTGGGCTACGTCATGTACAATAACTACCATTAAAAATTTTTACTAATTTTACATATATATATATTTGTTATATTAAAGTTTATTATAAATGTTATCATTACTATAACGGACATTGCTGATTTGTATTTACTGTATTCATATTATCTTATTAACCACGAACGGCATCGACATATGTGAAGATATTGTTACAAAATTTTAATTATGAAAAAACACCCAGACGTTTCTTTCTCTGATAACCCTGACTGTGTCTCCTGTAGCCACTTCGAAAGTTCAGATACCTTCTGCTTGTATTGTTAAGTAGGTATAGACCGATGACTTTGCTCGACAAGTTAGACTGATTTGGCAGGTGCATGCATAACAGTAAGTAGAAGGTACAGTACATTTAATAATTTTCAAAAGATGAGCATCAAAATGAGAACGGTTCAAGTGCCTTTGTTCTTCTGAACTAAGAGTATAACTATTAGTGGTTCTCCTAGTATACATATATGGCCGTCAAGAATGACGAAAAAATTATTTCCTTCGACATCCTTTCATCGTTCACGTGCAGAGGTGCAAAGCGAGTATCAAAATAAAGTACGTCGCATTTGTCTGCTTTATATTCACTGTCAAATATTGACGGTTGAATTCAGTACATTCATTATAGATACAGGATTGCAGTCTCCCTCTCAGGGTTGCCAACAACAAGAAATATTAGCAACAGTTTTGTATCTCAGTATGCAGCGTGGTTGCCATCCTTTACTCATTCTAGTCTTTCGTAGGGCTCTTGCCTACTTTACTGTATTCCCATTCTACGTCATTCGCGTGTAAGATATGTATATGTTCAACTATCATTATTCTTACAGGACTGTTGATTACTACGATTATGAGCAACTGGCCAAAAGGTTGAGCATGAAATAGACACATGTCTCATAAAAATATTATTTCCAGGCTACTCGGCTCCAAAAAATGAGAGCTAAGAATGTAAAGGAAGAAGAAGGCAAATTGTACGGAGATCACTAAGGGAAAGGAACAAAGAGAACCAGGGTTTAAAAGTATCCCACTTCCACCAGCAACAACCAAGCCGTCAGGACCATTTCACCGCCGGCCATAGCAACATATGAACGGTCTGCGATCGTGGTGTGGGCTGCAACATTTACCACAGCGTGCAATATTGCCTTTAGTGGCTGAAATTAATGGGCACAGTGGCCAAAAATATGGCAAATACTGACATAGCGACCTGCCAACGCTCAACCAATCATAACCCGCCCCTCGGTAGACTGGAATTCAGGCCGAGGTATAAAAGCGAGGGTCGGAGCGGTGTCACCTCATTCCAGTGACACCCGTCGCAGTAAACGCTGTGCTGTGTACCTTTCCCTCGCTACATCGCCGTCGAAAGTATGAAGGTGAGGGTATATATAGCATACTGGTGTACCTGGCCGTAAAAATATGACCCTAGCTACTATAAAATGACATATATATGCGTATTTCCTTACATAGGTGCATGTACATATTTTATTAAAAGGTAGAAATTTTGTGGACGGCTGACAATGAAAATGCTGCTTGCTACATATTTTTGTTGATTTTAGTGTAATTAAATCCTAGATACATATTCATATTCAATAATTTTTCCCGCTATGTATATGTTACGAAGAGGGAAACAAACGATACAACTGTGTGAAACATATGTTGTTCATTGTAGCATTCTATTTCCGTTTGATATTATTTGGGGAGAAGATTGCTAGATCATCTACAAGAGATTGATCAGTGTTGTTTTTCTGTTGCGCTCCTCTATCGCCATTACTAAAGTTCTGCATCTTATGAAGAACTACTGTAGATTAGATTAGATTGCTGGCAGTAGACGGATCAAACAACCACATTCCTAGAGAGCAGCCGAGGCTCACGCTCCGGCCCTATAAGAAATTGCAGACAAGCATGCGATCCATAAGGCAGGAGATAGCACAAGATGAGAAAGTCGACTATTCAACTGATTATCATTTACTACCTCTACTGCTAATTGTGCGCCTGACTTTCTTATCATGAAAATTTATATACTATAGATCACATTATTATGCTTGTTGTTTCGGCCATCCGTTCGTCTGTAGTTTAAACCTTCCGTATTAAATGAAGGAATAAATGGTGTATATTTGATACGGTCGATTCTTAGCTGCTGCTCCTCACAGTTAATGAATTTTGACCAGTAGACTAACTTGGAGTTTATTATCTCCGCCAAGGAGGATATGTTTTCACCGGGTTTATCTGTTGTTTTGTCTGTCGTCAAGGTAACTCTAAAAGTTATGGACGGATTTACATGAAATTTACAAGGATTGTTTACTATGTAGGAGTAACAGCTTATTAACTTTTAGTGAAGATCTGTCAATCTCTTTGCTTGTTTGTTTGCCTCATTTTTGTCTACTTGTTTGTTTGAATCATTTTTGTCAATGCCATAACTCAGATTTTATGGACGGATTGTCATGAAATTTACATGAGTTGTTAGGTTTATTGAGAAGAGTAAATGACCAAATATTTGTGATGATCTGTTAGTTCGTTCGTGTGTTTGTTGCTGTGTTTGATTTTGTTCTTCTAAGCGCAATAACTCAAAAAGTACGGAATGGATCTATATAAAATTTACAGGAGTTGCTTGTAATGTTAAAGACATAAATGATTATATTTTGGTGCAGATCGGTTATATCGTTTGTATATTTGACTTATATTTGTCACAATGTTGGTTGGCAGCATAACTCAAAAAGTTATAAGCGGAGCTTCAAGAAATTGCAGAAAGTGTTAATATTATCAGGAGGCAAAAATTATTAGATTTTGGTGTTGCTACAAAGAAAATCATGGTCCCAGCACCAATTTGAATTTTTTGTTACAGTTGCCTTGCATGGAGGAGGCATGCGCTCTCAGAGTGCTCTACTTTTCTTACTTTGTCGCTAAAGTATCACTGTTTGCGGGCATCAATGAGGAATGGAATTTAGTCTGTGAAATTTACACACATTGAACCCTGTAACACTCACGGGAATCTTTGATCGTTGTAGCAATTGTGTAATATCCACAAAAATCATTGCTTGACTAATTAGCTGATGGGAGTTTAAGCAAATAATTCCTCCGCAGTATTTAGTTGCTGCTCCGAATATCAATGATTTTTGTCGATTAAAACTTATTTCTCAAGTTAATAATGTATATTAAATAACAAAATCCTAGCCCTGCATTACTCCGTTATTGATTCAATTACTATAAAAATTAATCAGTGCAATGAGGTAAGCATTACATATAAAAATTACTCTAGAATTAGCATGGAAAACATAAACTATTTCTTACCCAAGATTTCATGCCAGAGCAGATATTTGCATAATATCCGTTTGAGCTTAGGAGAAAATATCTAACGTCCATGATACGCTTATTCTGAGAATGTAGGGAGTTATAATTCTCTTTTGTTCCGGCATGAACAGACGACACTCCAAAAATATGAAAAAGTAAGCCGTGCGTAATATCTCATCTCGACAAACATCAATTTACAATAAAACACAAATGTTCTTTGAATAGGGCTCTGTTATATTTTCCATAGATTTCCCATATATTTTGGCAATGTTCAATTGAAAAAAAAAGGCTTCCGTTCTCCATATTTTGTCAAAGCTTAAATATAAAGATTTTCCCCAACTCAGGCGAAACATTTTAGGTGAGTAGGTAATAATAAATTTTTAACATCTGATATTTACCTAAGGTTTTCAAATGTGGTTTGGCTAAATTGCAACAGAGAAGTGCTTCGCAAACCGTTTTTTTTTCGTGGGACACCGAAATAAACGAACAGAAATCAGTCTGCCGAATATTTTTTCTTATTTAGGGCGTCAAACTAAAGTTCTAGTAGTCAGTCTTCGAAACAAAAATTGTAGAATACCCTACGAAGAAAAAAACCAGTGCACTTAACAAAGAAACAATACAGAACACTTACGAAGAAAAAATACAGAGCATTTAAAGAAGAAAAATACAGTACACCTCACGAAGAAAAAATACAGTACATTTCGCGATGGAAAAATACAGAACACTTCATGAAGAAAAAATACAGAAGATCTCACGAAGGAAAAATACAGAACACTTCATGAAGAAAAAATACAGAAGATCTCACGAAGGAAAAATACAGAACACTTCATGAAGAAAAAATACAGAAGACCTCACGAAGGAAAAGTACAATACACTTCATGAGGAAAAAATATAGAAGACCTCACGAAGGAAAAATACAGAACACTTCATGAAGAAAAAATACAGAGCAGAGCCAGCAGACCTCTTACATCATGGCTATAGGGCGCACGCAACCCCAGGCTTCAGAGAAAGGCTCAGAACAAAGAGTCTGAGGGAATCTGAGGAGAAAAGCCCGTTACTTGGGGCGACGCGCCCGTTCGCTTTGGTTAGAATGAATGCCACGCGTTCACTTTCAGTGACCTGACTCTCGAGACAAGGTCATATGTGGCTCCTGTTGTGCTGTGCAGGATAAGGAATGGCAGGGAAGGGAGTGGAGCGCACAGCCTTGTGCGCTATGGTCCCGCTGCCTTATACCTCTAGTTGTATCGCTCGTAAATTGCGTCATGTTGCGTACATGTCACATCAAGTGAGCCTGTCTCATGCCGAGGCCACAGTCACATGTTCAGCTTATGCCGGAGCCACGCTATACCACCGCAGGCTCAATTTATGAGCGGTTATTCAGCTCGCACGTCGCTCAACTCGTGTATTTTTCAGAGGCATCTAGGATACCGACGTTCATTGTGTAGAGTTAATAGCAAATAGATTGCATCATGTTACGAGTCAACAAAAGGCCTGGCTCCATTGTCATTACGGGAGTGATTGCTGAAGGAATTTCCTAACGATAGAGATCAAAACAACCACTCCTTTCTTTCGTTTCTTTTCCATTTCTAAAATTTAACAGCTAAGCTGTTTTGTTTTTAGTACGGTTAAAGGAACTTAAAACGACAGACTGGGCCGAGTCTTTGCACCTAACGGATTCTTTTCGGTAGTCAAACTGTTGAGGAATCCCCAAATATTTTTATTAAGGATTGGCACAGTCATATATCACACCGACTGTTGAGTCCATGGTCTATAGTGAAGTACTGTTCCTGTTGCTACTTAGGTTAGTTCTTCTCTGCATCTGTCAAAGCAGATGTAAGCAGTAGCAACAGAACAGGAGTTTGTTTAATTATTTTTATTCTGTTTTGTATGACCGACGTCAAGGAAGTTTGTTTTATCGGCGCTTGTCTGTCACCAAGATGACTAAAAAAATTATGGACGGAATTTCATGAAATTGACAGGGCATGTTTTGTATGTTTGGAGGAACAGACGATTTACTTTTGGTATCCGTTTAGTTGTTGTTTGTTTGCCCACCTATTCTTTCTTGGTAAAAAGAAAAACATTAGAAGATCTTTATGAAAGTTGCAAGAAATGTTAGGAATGTTACGAAGAGCAAATGACCAAATTTAAGTGATGATCAGTCGGTGTGTTTGTTTTTATGTTTGTCAGTAAGACAGCCCAAAAAGTTATCAACGAAGCTTCATAAAACTTGCAAAAATTGTTAGGAATGTTTAAAGGCACAAATGAGAAATTTTTCCGATGGTCTGTTCTTCCGTTTGTGTGCTCGACTTGACCTTTGTCAAATCATAACTCAGTAAATTATGAACAGATCTTCAAGAAAATTACAGAAACTCTTAGAAATGTCTAGAAGCACAGATGACCAAATTTTGATGACGATAAAATAAATCCTGGGTTCAAGACCAATTTAAAATTTTCGTCAACATTGCCTTGCTTGACAGAGGTTAGTTAGTCGAGTGCTTCTCGAGTCTAAACTGTAATTGCTCCAGCGACCATTCAAGCTATTGCGCTAAAATGCTGCGCACAATTCAGGCGTCTGTATAAAAGAAGGCAAATGAAGGCGGGAGCAGAGGGCAATGAACTTCGGAGGTCAGGTGCCCTGGATAGTCTGCACTCTGGAGTGAAAATGACATTCCAGAGACATGATCCTTTCGACGCGCGACGCCGGCGGAATATATTAACATGCTGTTCAAAATAAATTAAGGTGCATGCTAAATTATGCGCATTAAAGAGGGTTTCTATTACATCACAGTTTTTTTTGTTCTATTGTGGAGAGTAGGTAGCGTTTGGGTTGACGAAACTGTGAAATCTTGTGTACCCATCAGATAAAAAGGAACAAACAGCAATCTTCATGCCTCAGAACTCTCTGTTTGCAAGAGTAGGTCCTAATTTATTCGAGCAAATTTACTACCTAAGACATTTGCCTTTTTTAAATACGTAGTCTATTTAATTCTTGCACCTATTTTAACTAGTAATTATAGGGCTGTGCGCACTTATATTTAAGTTGCTGGCCTACCTTGGTGACGTCACCGCTCCTCTTCACCGACATTGGACACGAATTTTGATCATTGTATGCTATAATTTTCTCCGAAAGTCACTCATATTACAGCGCAACATTACGCAACACTCTGACATTCACTGAACTCTGTGTCCCGAACAGACCTCGGTCGTGCACTGTGGACACACACACACACACGCCACACAGTCGTCAGTTCTGCCTCGCTCTTACTACAGTTAAAAGTGGCCTCTGGAAGCGTCGTTGGTAGTGAAGGAGGAAATTATACCGCACTATCCGACTGCAATGCTTACTTTATAGTTAAATGCAGTAGGTTGTTTAGTTTTTTTCAACAGCCATTATTTTACTTACGTAAAAGTTTTAGTTTTTTCTTTTGCTTCAATACGTGATAAATTTTTAGCAGTGCAGCGCAATAGCAAAGTGCCAAGTCTCAAGCTGCTGGTAACTAGTAAGGCCGGCTGTACACGAGAGTCGAAACTCCGAAATGTTCCTTGTTACAGAAATCGAAGGTTTTGTGACCGTGACCACAGCTGAACGTGTTTGAGTCTCGCTTTGAACTATGTGAGGGAGTGAATTTAAATTCAGTTAAAATCAGGAGGGGAATTCGACACTGAAGAACTAGAAGAAAAAACTGTAGTTGGGGCCAGATTTAAATCAGCTTTTTTTTCTATAATGTAATGTTAGGCAAGTCAAAGGCGTGACCGCGCCAACGCACTCAGAAAGACGAAAAGAAACATTTCGGTGTTTCGATTCTCGTGCCCAGTGGTCATTAGACTTATCGCGATGCTGCCAAATTTCTGAAGACTCCACGTCTGCCACAGGGAGTGCTGATTGTTGTGGCGTTGCTGGGTGTGGCGTCCGCCATGCCACAGTTCCAGCTCGGCGTCCAGCCACAGTCCAGCGCCCCTGCGCCGCGTCCTCAGCAGAGTCAGCGCCAGGAGGAAATTATTGTGAGCTGAATTTTAACATACGAATGGCGATATAAAAATTAGAGTTTAACCCTTCCGATACCAACCCTTGAATTAAGTCTAACTGGTGTAGTTTTAGAAAGTTAAACTTTTTTCGGATATATCACATTATGTCTGATCTACCGGTAATAGAGTTTCATGTTATCGTATATTACTGAGATAGATGAAGTGGAATCTTTTGTATATTAAGTATAGGGAAGTAAAAAAAAATAAATAAAACATTTAGAGTTAGGAGTACAGTGCCAAAGAAAAACATTCTACTACAGGCTTACTTACCTCCGACAAATTCAAAATGTAGACATATATATATATAAAGTTTTGAGGTTTTTAGTTCTTCTCAACTGAATGTGGTTTAAAGTAACCGTGGTAATTTTCAGTTTAGAAACCAGCTTCTACGTTCTTATTCTAAAAAATAAATTCATTTTGATGAGCAAGTTGAAAGTTTGGGGTGTTAACTCATATTTTTCCATTAATAATACTGAAAATTTAGCTACACATGTATCTTCAACTGAATATATTCTTTAACTATCTACAAGCCTTCATCGCAAAGAGTGCTTCTTTCCTGCTTGATTACTGCTAGGTATTTATCTTTTAAACTATAAATCGTTAATCCTTTTATCTTGTGTATTTTATTTTTCAGTAGCAGATAATTTTGCAAAAATTGATGTTTTCTGTGCACTGTGGAGGGGAAAATATTTTATGTGTTAACTCTAACCAACTGATCGCTTAGAATGACCCAGCTTACTTAGACCACAGGTCACTCGTGACCCGTGCAGGGGAAATTATATTATAAGTTACCCCTTCTAAACTGACCACAAAGATTGACCCTCATCACGTACACCACAGGACACTCCTGACCCGTACACGTTCGGCCTGGAGGTCAATGACGACGAGTTCACCAACTACCAGTCGCGCCAGGAGAGCCAAGACGAAAATGGTGTAGTCCGAGGCCAGTACTCTTATGTGGCGCCTAATGGTGTCAGGATCACCGTCACCTACACTGCTGATGCTGTTAATGGCTACCAGGTAAGGAAATAGAGTTTGTTATTGATAGAAGAACGGAAACGTTCCTGAATACTAAGAGTATTATGAGAGATAGAGCGATAGTGGTACTTGTGCGAGAGCAGGGTGTGAGGACTCCGTTACCTACACTGCTGGTGATGCTATTGGTTAACAGGTAAGGGAATAGACTTTGTTATTGATAGAAGAACTGAAACGTTCCTGAATACTAAGAGTATTATGAAAGATAGAGCGATAGCGGTAATTGTGCGAAATCATGTTTGAGGACTCCGTTACCTGCGCTGCTGATGATACTATTGGTTAACAGGTAAACAGGTGCCGCTTTAATGATATACATCATTAATCGAGAGACTGAAAAGTTCCTGCATGTTAGAATATTATGCAAGAGAACTGTAGTGGTATTTACACAACATCGTGGGGGTGTCATGGTCTGTTTTAAGTGTTGACAATGGGTACGAAATAACGGATTCAACTTTGACGGTTTTTCGGGTTCTACGTCTTGCCACGTCAACAACACGGCCGCCTAAATCTTGTTCAATTGTAATGAAACCAGCGCTCATGGCTGACGCTCCGGCAAAGTTGAAGCTAAGGACAATACATAGCTTATCTTGATAGATCCGTGCTAACTGATTATGCCAAGCAATGGTACCAGTTCTACCATCAGCAATCCTGAATACTCATTGGTTCTGAAGTTCCCCAGCACACTACAGCCAGCAGCTCCTCTTCATCACCTCGACGGCACACTGACGTCATTGCTCATGTCGTCCAATGGCGCTGGTTTGACGTCATTTTAGTAAGAAACGCTACTTCCTGATGGGCTTGGCCTGCAAAGCAGTTTCATACGTCACTCTTCCAGCGAAATCTTTCATTTTCACTTAACCCTAACTGTACTAGGCAATTTTACATTACTAAAGAGGCTTTTATTCCCGTGAGAATAGAACAGGACAAAATAAAAAATCATTGCAGTAAAATAACACAGCCTAGTGAGGAAAAGGTTACCATTCACCAGTATTGCATAATAAATTTTTGTCCCAGTGTTTCAGAGGTGAGGACCGCTGTTGAGTAAAAATAGGTCTGTTGCCTCTGGCTCTTCTTGATCACATGGCTTGGTCAAAATTATGTGGCCGCTAATGCCCACCTCTGTAAATCAATCAGTTCAGGTTAATAGGTCTGATATCTGCATTTTCTCGCTGGGCAGATGTTGTAATCATAATTATTTTGATATTCCACAGGCCACCTTGACCGAGGAGCAGACCGACATCATCGTCCGCAACCCCGCGCTGGCTAAGTTGCCTCCTGAGCCCAGGGCTGGTCCCCCCAGGGCTTAATTTTACCCTACCAGCAATTGAGCCTCAGCTGTAGCAGCTCATTTCACCCATTAGGGATATCGAGTAAATGTTAAGCTAATTTAACAAGTGTTGTAACCCAACGAATTATTAAAAAAAATGTTTTTCACCAAGGAAACTTAATTAAATCAGTTGAGGTTGCTGTACTTACGAAATTAGCTTTTCAAGTATTCAAAGTCAATGTATTTTATTTTAAATTGAAAGTCCATGGTGTAAAAGCGAAGTGTTGACTGTACATATATTTTCTTGATATTGGAGCCATCCAACCGAGTCTCTGGAGCTGGAAGTTATCTCAGTATAGCCCCTGAAATAATTAGAATACATGGATTCCCGTATGTCATCACTCTCGTGCTACAAATGTTCTCTCAAAAATAAGAAGTGCGATTTATTCAACTTGAATTTATGTTTTAAATTGTATTTATACACAATTTCATTAATGTTTTGTTCATGAGATATCCGTAAAATTTGTCAATGTCTTAATTTTTAAAATTTGGATAAAGATTTTCAGTTGTGAAGAATTTTGGTTATTGGATTTGAAGGCGGCAGTATAGTATAGTTTATGTTATGTTATATAATATTACTTTACATAGTTTAAGCTCGAACTAAACGAAGTTACGACATTTCGAACGACCCGAGAACATTCGAACGAAATGATTTAAAAATGGTAGCTATGAGTGGGGACAGATGAATGGAACTGAATACAAAAATGTTATTGCAAAAGTGCGTGCAGTGGAAGTACATATGAAAGTAGGACGCGTGTAAGATATACAATTTTGACAGAGTATCAATTAAATTTACCGAGCAAGAGTGTCTCTACAAAAATGATTATGAAAATATGTGGTAGATGCGTGCAATCATACGGGCATGTTTTGTTTATTAAGTATATTGGCTAACTCATAGAATCGATACAATAGCTTGTGACTGGGTAAAGACTTATGTGATGAATAAGTAGCCGACTTCATGATTTTTTCATTTATAAGGTATATGAATTTTTGAAGAATGCTACAAATGTTGGGTTAAACTAATGTAATTATACTTTCTATGGGTACCCGAATTTAATATTACATAGAGTATTTCACAGTTATATCTGTATGTTTTTTTCATTAAAATATCGAGCAACGGGTAGCACACTTATTTACTTTTTGCGTAAGGCTTGTGAATGCTGTTATATTGATCATTTGTAAAATAATTATTAAAGATACTGGCAGCAGCAATGGTATATTTGTATACGCGTCGACAACAGTTGCGGTCATCTGTAACGTAAAGAGGTGCCTTTTGTGTTTGTGTGTGTTGTCTCGTAAGTGTACATGTTCATGTTGTTCGAAGCGCCGAAAAATAGTCGATCAGCGATTTCGAGTGTGTTCTACGAAATAAACTTTTTTTTATTTACAAAAGAAATTTTATAACCTTGTATTTTACTGTAATGATTCTTCCGATGGGAAAAGGCTGTTCAAGCTGAAAGAGAGGAGGAGCTATAGAAACGTTGAGTGTTGTGGTTGAGTTGTTGCGGCTTTCAACTGGCTCTCCACTTGGTCCCACAAATTCTCGGTTGGGTTTAAATCAGGAGACTGTGAAGGCCATCCCATGTGAGAAATTGATCATTCGTAAGCCATGACAGCAGACTGGTGGATGCGGTCGATGTCGTCTTGCAAAATACCCGAGCCATCAGGGCAATAAATATCAAAGACGGGCGTACTTGATCATCAATAGATGTTCAAAAATAATCCTGAGATTGCATTTTGTTACTGCACAAGGTTGCCAAACCTTATCCCGATCATGTGACCCAACCACAGATCATTACGCTGACCCCGGGAGCCTGTACTATATATGGAGTGATACGCGAGGGGTCCAAATCTTCATGAGTTTTTCGTTTCGCTCGAACTCTGCCATCTTCCTGAAACAAAGTAAACTTCGATTCATCGACCATAGGACGTGTTTCAACTGCTCTGCTGTCCAGTCTTTGTGGTCCTTTGCAAATTTGATCCGTTTCTTTTGGTTTTCTATCTTTCTGCTGCGCAACTCTTAAACTAATTTCATTAATTTCCGGTCTACTGTTCAATCGGTTTTGTTACGACTTTCTTTCAACATGCTTGCCAGCTGCTGAACACTTCTCCTCCAATTTGCTTTCACTTAAACACTGTCAAGGAATGTTTCTGCCACTGTTACCACTCCGTGACTGGATTCTACCTTTTTTCTACCAAGATATTTTTCCCTGCACAGTTCAAAGACCTGTGGTCATCATTTAAGACACTTCTTCGGCAGGTTTCCCCGCTCGGTGGAAATTTTTAACCTGTCCTATTTTAAAGACAAAGATTTGTCGGTAGGCTTAGCTCCAGCTGGATTATTCATGCCTGTCGGGAAATAAAGCTGGTGGAATAGTAACTAACTACAAGTGACAGTAAAAGCAACCATTGTTACCGTAAGCGTTTTCGTCATATATGTTGCGAAGTAATCAATAACATTTTGCTTAAATTATAACCACATTTGTCTAGGTACGACAAACATTTGGATGGATGGAATCAGCCATTAAAAATTGTTGTAAATAAATCAAATGGGCTGAGCATGAGCAAGATCAAAGCGCTTGTTAATAAAGGGGAAAATATTAAGCTAACGAACATAAAATTCATATTATATATCTGATTTACTTTGGGGAGAAAATGGACAAATGTGAAACTGGTATCCGCGATTTTACATATTTATCTTGCCATGACTAAATGGTTATTTACTATATGATATCTCCATTATCATTAATAATGTGTCCAATTCGCTTACGAAGGAGGTTTTTATGGGCTACTTAATTCACCAATCTAGTGTAGGACTAACCTGACGCTGCGCTATTAAGGCGTTCCGTAGTAGACAATCCCTCAACCGAGCACCGCAACCAATAATCACAAGGGTTCAAGTTTGGTGAGCTAGAAGTACATACATAAATACATGCATCTTCTGGTACGGAGAGAGAGGAATTTTTTTTTTTCTTCTTCAAGTCTTCCAGCACAACTTCGGTTCTTGAACAGGTGCGGAGACGTGGATGACTAAGGAGTTCTTAGAAACGTAATGAGTCCTGATCCTGGGCACAGCAGCTGCGGCCTTGCGTGATGTACCCTGTAGTGTAACCGTTGGGATCGAGTGCCGAGCCAGATAAACGATCGTTGCGGCCCGGTGCTCTGAGTCAGTAAAGTTGCTTGGTATGCACGGCTACGTGGGGGCACTTACTTTGTCCAGAGATGGGAGGGTAGAGGGTGCCGGTCGTGAATCTTACGTCGATAGCGGCATAGTTCTTAATGACTCGTGGTCGACTATAGCCGTAGTTATTCCTCTGGGGCCAGTTGTCCTACAGTTACAGTAGTATATCTGTAGCATGAACCAGTGCATGTGGGTTGGGCTTTCCAGCGGAGGGTGCGGGTAAGTTGACTTTTTTTTATCTATGTGAGAACTTCATCGTTCACGATGAAGTTTCTTTTCACTTACAAAATTCCTATAATCTGCACCATGATACTTCACAAATTTCAGGAGTGTCGGGCATCTTTCTGTAGGAGAGAATTGTTCTTTAGCAAACAGCCCTGCAAAAACAGCTATCTTACGAGTTATTTGGGTGGATTTTAGCGTTACTCACCCATGGACCTTGCTGGATCTGTCCTAACTGACCATTTCAGTTGTTCCAAAAAACGACAGGAACGTTTACAATATCATATTGGAGCTCGTGAGATGGTCGCTGGACATTTCCTTTGTTCTTTCCCAATCGGAATTTCTCAGGTGTTTATCCGAAATTATTTAATGCCATACACTATAGATATACTCGTAGATACTGAATACTTGCCTATTATTTTTCAATGAAGATAAAGGCAATGTCAGTTTGATCGCAAACACCTCTTGTGGGAAATTCACATGCATTGGTTCGTGCTGCAGATAGATTTAGGCCCAAGGATGATTAACGGGAACAGGTTAGAGCCCTGCCGAGCGAGCGACGCTTGCGCGCGGCGAAGACGTCATAAAACCTTAGCACGTTTATCAGTGGCTGTTTTGCGTTGTTTTTTCATAATTTCATTTTGGCCTCCAAAACATGAATCAAGGTTTCTACGAACTTTTTAGCTCTCTGAAGGATAAAATTTTGAAAGAACGTTGGTTAAAGGCCTTGTAAAAGAGCAGATGAATTCAGCCGGCAAATGCCCGTATGTATCAGAAGCACGTTTAGAACCAAGTTTATTTTCTTTAAAACGCAATAAATCCAGTGAGTTTTATCGAGAGTAATTTGACATTCTAAAGATGGATTTATATTAGTGAAAACCGCAATGTTTTAGATTCACTTTCGTCTCTTACCATGCAGTGATTTCCTACCCTCTATAATTTCAAACCGCTGCAACAAAAATTGGCTCAGACGCGAGCGACTGAACGCCGATATATGAGAACTTTTTAACAAAATTGGTAAGAAAAACACAAAACGAAAAAAATTAGTTTCCTTCTGGCGAAGTAATATTAAGGCAAAAGGCTATACAGAATACGCAGAAGCCATACAATTGCTCGGTAAAATTAGAGAAAAAAAATCAGCTGCTATACGCTGCGAGCGTTACAGCGAGCAGAACAGTAGGGTGGCGTCCGACTCGCGTTAGCTAACTTACAGAAAAAACTACCTAACCGTAATCCACATACCTAAACTGTCTCACGAAATGATGTTGTTGAAAGTGGCGAATGTTAAATCTATATTTTTTCCAATGATGCTGTAGTTTTTACGATTAGGAGAGGCGGATATGTCAACGACTCGTACGCGCCGGCACAGTTTAGACCAACATTTTACCGAAACTCTCCGACCGGGTGCGTGCCTCTCACTAAAAAACAACCTAAATAATACTGAAATTTGTCCCTCGGAGAGCTGAAATAGTTCGTAGATGCTTTGATATGCAGTTTCGTGCAGCTATTATGATTGTAGGACACTCTGTAAGCCCAAAATAAATGATGGAGAAACAATGTAAAAGAGCTGCGAATTGCCGTACTTGAACACTATGACGTCACGCGCCTCATTGCCCACGATGCACTATAGCTTGGCTCCGCTCCCTGGGTTAATATCTTATGTCTCATAATCCTTGATGTAGGCCGGCCACAAAGGAGATGAGTGCAAGGCTGCAGTCGACCAAACATTGTCAGAGTTATGGTGTCAAAGATAGAAGGCTCTTGCGACAATTGCGATCATCTTCATGTCCAGTTAGGGTCAGTGTGTCCGCAATAGCATCTGAATGGCGTAATTGCTGACTAAGTAAGCTAAGCACCAATAGAGGTAATTTAGCATGGACTAGATAAATAATGGATTGGGATTACTCAGTAGCCTGCCAATGTGTCCAGCCCGACTTACTTACATTGCAAGTGGAATAAAAATATCGGTAATTTTAAAGCCGAGTTAAGATTCGTGTTATGAAACACCTTCATTAAATGGTGTTGGAGAGACATTTAAGAAAAAAATTGTTAATCTGCTTGTTTTTACATTCGGGTAAACGAAAACAGTAGCCCAAAATGTGTCCAGGAAATCGATATCATGCAGTTTCCCAGTACAACACATTATTAACAATTACGTCATCTGCGCCGGCACTGTGCCATTAAATTGTCTAGATAGTGTTGCGTCATGACTACTCGCAAGAGCTTCACAGAACCTGTTAATGATTTCTAGCGTAATATATTACGGAACCACATCAGTGATAGATTATCAATGACTAATACATAGGTTCAATTTCTAGGGATGCTAAAACCTAGGAGTTAGAAAGTTAGAATCATAGCGTAGGTTTGTTTCGCTAGTAACTGCAGAGCCTTTAATGGCTAATCGTGCACAAACGTTAAGCAACTATGGGTGACTGTTAATGGTATAGGGCAAACAGTAATGAAACATAAAAGAATTTCACCTGAATGTTACGTCTTCCAACATATTAAATGTTTAAGTATGCAAATATCACTCTTCTGCCGAAATCTTTTTTCTAAACTAGGCTACTTAATTCAGCCATTTCACGAATGAATATTATCGTAAATCCTTTCCCAAATTGTAGGTACTTCTCAAAGCTCCTTTCAGTTAGTAAATTGAATACATTTTGGGATAATAAGAATAATTATTCGGGTTATAAACTATTCAACTATTGAAATGAGAGGTAAATCGGTAGATCATCCATGCTAGTGATACAGTATGCCACAGCAATTCTAGTTTTCTATTATAGATAAGTTTTCTTTGAATATTCCAGCACGTACATATATATTCCGGCATACCTATGCGTTCCACCCATTTTGCTTACTCAAAACCAATAGAATAGTCATTTCGACAGTTTAAACCACTGATCATAGTGTTTATAAGAATAGTCCCAATATAGTAGAGTTTTTCTGAAGGGTTGTGGGATTGTGGCTTTACGAAATAAGCGGTTTCACCATTTCACTAGACTGCACATCGTATCAATCTATAATGTGCAAGGAAAATGTGTGCCTCGGACTGGACATTAAAATTCATGCCAAGGTGGGCACTTGCGGCCCCACAATAACTGTAAGAAGGCCGGAGGAAGTAGAAATTCGATTGTGAACATTCTTCCAGCATGGGCTGGAGCACAAGTGGCCGCAGTGCCCACTTATTAACACGTTACTAGTTGAACGGTGACATAGGAGCAGCAGTAATTAAATTTTTCGAGCTGGCCGTCGAAACCAGGGCTGAACTACGTTAACGGCGCGGTGTTCAGTCCTGGTTGAAACAGCGCCATGATAATTTTCGACAGAAACAAGGTGCTAGTTTACCCACAACGGAACGATTTTCTTTCGTTACGTTGTAAAAAAAGCTTCGGTTAAAAAAGTGACCTTTCCTGTGATTAACCGAAACAATTATAGTCAGAGTCATCAGCGTATTTAAATACATGGTATAATTTCCAATTTCTGACCCGGAGTCTCACTAAACCATATGAGCGTTGGGCATCCTTGGAACCTAACTTGAACGCACGTAAGAACTGGAGCGCCGGGATCACACTACACGTTCGCATGCACAGCTTGATTAGTAGACGGTCAGCTCGCACGTCCGACTTGCTGCCGCATCTTTGCTACCGTACCGATTTTTATTATGTATCGGGTTGAGACGCAAGCTGCATGTCCTCGCATCCAGTTGACTCAGTGTGCGATTGTGTACTGTGGCTCCGGCCTAACAAGCCTCCATGGAGCCATTGCTTGCTGCAGCTCAATATGAAAGCAACTTGAGTTTAGTTTTCATCATTTGCAGTGTGAAAAGTACGGAAGGAATTTGTATTAAAGTTAGAACAATGGAAGCTAACAAATGCGTACTTTTGAAGTTTCGTTTATATGCTTCAAGATAGTACAAAACACTTACTCACTGAGTACATTGTATAGGAAAAAAAAATTGGGGGATATAATTCTATACAAACAAGCAATTGAATTTATAAAATCAATATTTTCCATTTTATGAAACTTGTAATTATTTTATCCTAAAACATTGCAACCGCAAGCAGCTTTCGCTGCTGCATGTGCAATAACATGTCGCGGCGAGCTGGACATACCCGCAAAATTGTCCCGGCGAAATCAGCGTAGACATCGCTCGTCTACCCACGGATCAAGTTAGTGACTTTGTTTGACTCCTTCCCTTATTGATCCCTTCCTAGGTCCTATCAAGCATACCTCAAAGATGTCCTAATTTCCTTCTATTTAATACTATTGAAAGCGTCACGGTCGTACTAACAGATTGAGCAACTAACTGAGAGGCAAGCAGAATAGAAAGAATAATATCTATGTGGTTATTCTGCTTGAGGCTTCATCCGTCCATGCATCCGTCCATTAATCCATTCGTCTGTACGTGACGCTTTTCACTATCAGCTAGTGGCAAATTGAACTTGCCAGAAGTTCTGCTTTTCTCTGGGAGGAAGCTCAATAATATCTGACTTCTTTTCACTTGCTCTTAAAGAAATTTTCAGCCAGTTTGAAAGCAAAGACACGAAGTTCCATTTATACGTGTCATACCTACATACCGTACCGATTTTCATATCTTGAATTACTCATGTTGCTGAGATCGCATAACGATCCAAACATGGGAAAATTCGTATCCAGACTACGGTGCAGCGAGCTGCTCAGAACTGCTTCATTCTAAAGCATTTTCGAAGTGAAAGCGCGATGTTTAAAGAAAGTGAGTGAGCTGACACAAAAAGGGCTTTCGGGGAAAGCTATGACACATATAAAGTAAAAAGTAGTCACTGGTCCCAATATTGAATTGAAATCATCAAATTCACCGATGAAAAATGAAAATGTTAAAAATATGACAGCCTTAATAACAATAATAATATCATCAGACGATGAGAAATAAAGGTTAGTGAAGGCGTGTAAATATAGAAGAAAACAATGAGAAGAGTACTACCGAAGAATGAGATTGCTGTATTCTATTGGTCTTTAAGCTGTCTTCATGTCTAGTTATATCATGAAATACTAGAACGGAAACTTTGCTGGTGAAATATCTGCGAGGGCCACCGGTGATATTGTGTCTGCTATACACGGTTACGTTAGGCCTCCTGCGTGCGAGTCAAAATACGGAAGCGCTTCACGTTCTTGGAATGTATGTTTTTTGTACGGGTGACAACGGCTGAATCTATTAAGACACATCGATTCGAAATATGTACATTTGCGAATTGAAACTCAATTTAATTTCACAGGAAGATTCGAAACTGAGCAAGTGGCCCTCGCTGTAGCAGAATAGCTGCCGTGGCTCAGAGTTTAACAAGTTTTTAAACACAGCAATATTAGACAAGCCGAAACTGTATACATAGCAGCTTAATGAAATGGATAGGTAGAAACGTTCCCCTGTTTCGAGGTTAGACAGGCGCTATATGTGGAGCAGGTTAGGCTGAGGATCTGTATTAGGTTGAATTATTGTGAGTTATAGTAGCGTAGTTAGGATTGCTTCATTTACGAAGTGAGAACATTCACTAACCGTGGAATTTCCACGGGTCCGGCTAGTTTACAGGGATTATGAATGAAAAGCCAAAATTTATCGCATTTTTATATAACCGTTCAAAAATTTGACTTATCTTTAAAAAATCTGACTTATATTTCTATCGGTGAAGCAGTGCAACGGGGCCCGGAAAATACAAACTTTGGTAAAAATAGAATAAATATTCAAGTACGCAAGTATTAGCGTGAGTTTGTTATAGTGTTTTAAGTAACAGACAACCTTCTTCAAAGCGCAACAATGAAACAAATTTTTTTCAATATTTGATCCACATTTACTTCATACATGCATACGGTATGTACGTACAAACATACATACACACAACTCCATCTGAATTAACTAGAACGTTTACAACACGTGAGCGGTTCACGGAAAGAGCGATATAGCGATACTTGGCAACTATACTGCAACGTATTATAACAGTTTAATGAGTCCAAGTTATTTGGTATTTTCTTGGAAGGATAGTTGAAGATATACGATGAATTCATCGGCCTACACCATTATATTTATCCTAAACATCAAAATGTTCCTAGATTACTTCGTATGAGAATTGTCTATTAGGGCACTAGAGCACGGTGTACTCAGAGTACACGTCACATTAAGGTACATTACAGCTGCACGTATTCAAACTGCGTCACGCCGCACCTGTACTCGCTGCTGTACAGTCTAGCGAAAAAGAGATTACCCAAATCTGACCGCAGAAGCTGCTGTGTTCCTCGTTCTGTAGCCTCTTCCCCAGCAAATTATTTACCGAAAGCGTCTCATTTTCCGGCGAATTTTTCGAATTTGGTCATTAAGCTTTATACGAGTAGGCCTATACTCGTTGTTGAATACGTAGTTCAGCTAAGAGTACTTATACTCCTCGACGACTGGAAACGAGCAATGGGTGAATACGCGTGTGCTCGTTTCTGCAAAGGGGAAGAGATCAACGTTTTTCTTACGATATAAGCAAATTTTATGATAAAAATATTTGTATGGCAATATTTTATTTTACTAGCAGGCTATGTAGTTTCCTATTATTCTACGTTTCTTAGAGCTTAACAAAGGTTACAGTGATAGGTCTTATGTATTTATGCAAAGTTTTAGCTACTGTGATCGAAAATTCAGTTTTCATTGGACAAATAGCTGATTTGAATGTGGGAAATTACAAACAAAACTGGAGCCCTCTGAGAGCGCATACATCCACCAAGGACGCGGAAAATTCAAATTGGTCCTGAAACTAGGATTTCTTTATACCGTCACCAAAAAATTAGTTATTTGTGAGTTAT
>LQNS02278101.1:839193-851980 GCA_001587735.2 Parhyale hawaiensis
TTATCAAGTATAATCACTTAGCAGTTTTGAGTATAATTACACCTGGCGTTACCAGCCGAAGATCGGAAATCATCATTTACAGAAGAAATTCAGAACCCGCTTGAGTTCGCGTAGACCGTTCTCAGTAATTGGAAATAAATATTCATGATAAAGCCGATATATACTCTTGGATCTTGGCAGCAAAAGTCCTAGCTGTGGTAGTGATTATGGAACAACTAGTGGCCCGTGCCGTCATTATAAATGACGGCAAAAAATTAACACTTCACAAAAACCCCCGCCGTCTCTTGGGCTTCCTCATTTTTCCTATATCTAATACTGAAGGAAAAGATTCCAAGGTACCCAGCTTTTCTTTTTGCCAGAAGGGCAAGCAGACTGAGTTCTATTTTTCCTCTATCTAATACTGAAGAAAAAGATTCCAAGGTGTCCAACTTTTTTTTCGCCTTTTGAAATCTGAAGTTTCTCCAATCTTGTATTAGTTCTATTTTTCCCCTTTCTAATACTGAAGAAAAAGATTCCAAGGTACCCAACTTTTTTTTCGCCTTTTGAAATCTGAATTTTCTCCTATCTTATTCCCATAGAGCGTGACAAGAAAGATACAAATATAGTTATAAATAAATAAAAACACGACGTGAAGTATTATATAGTACTGATTAATCTGGGCAGCAAATGCCTAGCTGTGGTAGTGGTTATGAAACAATTAACCCCAATTTATTTTTACAGGTGGTGGCTTCCAGCACGGTTCCGCCGACCCCAGTAAGTTCACTTATATTGTGCAGCTATTGTTACCTCGTTGATATACTGCATCACGACCCAATCTAAAATATACAGGCATTTATCTGCCTTCAGATAAATACAGTACCTATAACTTTCCGATTGGGAGGTGCGTCAACGGAAAACAGAAGTGGATTCTTATGTGACCATAACCAAGCTACGCGTGATGTAACTGCAGTCCCGTTTTGGGAAGCTCCCAGTGCAGCATAAGGAGGTTAACGCCGCTGATTGTCTGTTACCGGTTGTGACGTCACACATATCAATATCTTGGCCGCATGAGAGTTCATTGTTTTCTATTGTATCGAGCTTGCAGGTAAACAGACTACGCCGTGCGACTATGACCAATATTATAATTAATCTGTGCATAAATTAATTGGATATCAATGCATAATTGCATTCGAAAATTTTGCATTTCTGTACTAAATAGCTCTGGTAGACGCCAATATGTATGGTGTTGTGCCTTGATATCTGGAACATCGTCGCAGAGTCGGTGTTGTCTGTTTCCCTATAAATCCCCTTTTGGATTTTCTGACGAAGCCATTTGGTCGAGTGAGGTATACTCGGCGTACTCGTGCTCTTCATGAGTTTGTCTTAGAACCGGTACGATGCCGTACAAGTCAGTATTCTCGTTCATTTTTTTTTTTTCATCATGTGTTGATGTTTGGAATGGTCTTGATGGCTCTGTCTCTGCTGGTGCGGGTATTGGCATCTCTAAACAATCTGTAAACAGAACTATTCTTTGATCTCCGATCTTCTCTTTATTCTTTTTTTACACGCTGGGCTGGTTCCGTGGGGGTTCGTTAACCTTATGGAGTTTCCTCTTTTCCCATGTCGCCAGTCTAGTGTATTCTAATAATAATAATAATAGTCCATTATGCTTAGTGCAGCCTGGAGCAAGACGAAAAGTAGTTGTTGCAGAGCCAACTAATTTTTCCTCACCATTGCAGCTTTCGAGACAGCAAATTCAAACAAAACGCCTCGGGTGTAAATATTTATAGATTTATATCTTTAAAAAATCTTGCCGTTTTCTGCATTAATCCTATTTTCAGCGAATTGAAATTTGAGGAATAACCTGTCCTAGTTAGGAATTTTTTCCACCTATTTTTTATAATAATTGGGGTGCTGCAGAGATGAGAGAAGGAAGCTTAAAATACAAATGAATGAGGTGTTTAGAAGGGCAGAATATCAGTTACTGTGCAGTCAGACGATTTAGAATTAGTTTCTGATCGTAAGAATTAAGTGATACAGCAGATGCCATTATGTTAAGACTTGGTATTGTAGTATGGATGTGGAGCGACTCTAATGTGAGTTTCATTGTGTTGGAAAATTCTATGACGAGGAGTCTTTCTTGCTAGTCATTTTGCTCGGCATGAAGACGGAGAGCTAAATGGGCGCATGAGCTGCCTGAGGTGCAAACCGGTTCTACTGCCACACCTAACGTCGTTCCATACAAGCTTTGAAATGTTCTCCAATGAAACCTGTATATATTACTGAGACTGCTTTGAGTTCAGTGACGAGAACCCACACCTTCTTTGACAAGTATTATCTACAAATTTCAATGCTGAGGCTGTAATGCTTCGTATATACTGAACATTATATAGCTCGTATCGACTAACACGTGTATCGAGTACAACTGGTTTGCCCCACACAAAGTCTACACATTGAACTCCCCGTCTTGAGGCAAAGGAAAATAATCATCCCTGCAACTAGAAAGATTTCTCCATCATGGACTATGGACTATTCCAACCCAGTTGTACTCACAACATCCATAATACAATATACTTTTATAGTATAATACCCAGCCTTAACATAATGACCTTAGCTGTGACACTTCTTACAATCAGCTACTATTCCCAAATCCTCTGACTGCGTAGCCACTGACATCAGTTCCCGCCAAGCAGCTTCATTCATTTCTTGCTTTGACTTCCCCATTAAGACATCTCTGCTCCGCACTAGTTACCATAGCAATAACGAGATTTATGTTTAGGATAAGGTATTCTTAAAATTTTAATTACATGTTTGTATATTTATATATTGTTTATAAAATACAGTTCCCACTCTTTATCTCAATTAGTGCTCCTTGTACTGCAGTGTGTGGATTCCTCTTGACCTGTTATCGAAACAAATGTACTGATTGGAAGCTATCACTTGCGGCCGCTTGCAGCCCACTGACTTGCTGTCCAACTGCAGAAGCTCTGTTTTAAGATCTGCGCCCCTTTTACTCTTGGATCTGGGCAGCAAATGCCTAGCTGTGGTAGTGATTATGAGAAAATTAACCCTAATTTATTTTTACAGGTGGTGGCTTCCAGCACGGTTCCGCCGACTCCAGTAAGTTCACTTATATTGTGCAGCTATTGTTACCTCGTTGATATACTGCATTACGCCCCAATCTAAAATATACAGCCATTTATCTGCCTTCAGATAAATACCTATAACTTTCCGATTGGGAAGTGCGTCAGCGTCAATGGAAAACACAAAAGTGGATTCTTATGTGACCATAACCAAGCTACGCGTGATGTAACTGCAGTCCCGTTTTGGGAAGCTCCCAGTGCAGCACAAGGAGGTTAACTCTGCTGATTGTCTGTTACCGGTTGTGACGTCACACATGTCAATATCTTGGCCACATGAGAGTTCATTGTTTTCTTTTGTATCGAGTTTGCAGGTAAACAGACCACGCCGTGCGACTATGACCAATATTATAATTAATCTGTGCATAAATTTATTGGCCATCAATGCATAATTGCATTGGAAAATGTTGCTTTTCTCAACCAAATAGCTCTGGTAGACGCCAATATGTATGGTGTTGTGGCTTGAGATCTGGAACATCGTCGCAGAGTTGGTGGGGTCTGTTTTCTCTATAAATCCCCTTTTGGATTTTCTTACGGAGCCATTTGTTCGAGTGAGGTATACTCGGCGTACTCGTGCTCTCCATGAGTTTGTCTTAGAACCGGTACGATGCCGTACAAGTCAGTATTCTCGTTCATTTTTTTTTTTTTCATCATGTGTTGATGTTTGGAATGGTCTTGATGGCTCTGTCGCTGCTGGTGCGGGTATTGGCGTCTCTAAACAATCTGTAAACAGAACTATTCTTTGATCTCTGATCTTCTCTTTCTTCTTTTTTTGCTCGCTGGGCTGGTTCCGTGGGGGTTCGTTAACCTTATGGAGTTTCCTCTTTTCCCATGTCGCCAGTCTAGTGTATTCTAATAATAATAATAGTCCATTATGCTTAGTGCAGGCTGGAGCAAGCCGAAAAGTAGTTGTTGCAGAGCCAACTAACTTTTCCTCACCATTGCAGCTCTCGAGACGGCAAATTCAATCGAAACACCTCGGGTGTAAATATTTATAGATTTATATCATTAAAAAATGTTGCCGTTTTCTGCATTAATCCTATCTTCAGCGAATTGAAATTTGAGTAATAACCTTTCCTAGTTAGGAATTTTTCCACTTATTTTTTATAATAATTGGGGTGTTGCAGAGATGTGAGAAGGAAGCTTAAAATGCATATGAATGAAGCTGTTTAGAATGTCAGAATATCAGTTACTGTGCAGTCAGACGATTAAGGATTTGTTGCTGATTGTAAGAATTACGTGATACAGCAGATGCCATTATGTTAAGGCTTGGTATTGTAGTATGGATGTGGAGCGACTCTAATGTGAGTTCGATTGTGTTGGAAATTCTATGACGAGAAGTCTTTCTTGCTAGTCATTTTGCTCGGCATGAAGACGGAGAGCTAAATGGGCGCATGAGCTGCCTGAGGTGCAAACCGGTTCTACTGCCACACCTAACGTCGTTCCATACAAGCTCTGAAATGTTCTCCAATGAAACCTGTATATATTACTGAGACTGCTTTGAGTTCAGTGACGAGAACCCACACCTTCTTTGACAAGTTTTATCTTCAAATTTCAATGATGAGGCTGTAATGCTTCGTATATACTGAACATTATATAGCTCGTATCGACTAATACGTGTATCGAGTACAACTGGTTCGCCCCACACAAAGTCTACACATTCAACTCCCCGTCTTGAGGCAAAGGAAAATAATCATCCCTGCAACTAGAAAGATTTCTCCATCATGGACTATGGACTATTCAAACCCAGTTGTACTCACAAAATCCATAGTACAATATACATTTCTAGCACTATACATAGCCTTAACATAATGACCTCAGTTCTACCACTTCTTACAATCAGCAACTATTCCCAAATCCTCTGACTGCGTAGCCACTGACATCAGTCCCCGCCAAGCAGCTTCATTCATTTGTAGCTTTGACTTCCCCTTTGAAACATCTCTGCTCCGCAATAGTAACCATATCAATAATGAGATTATGTTAAGGATAGGTTATTCTTTCAATTTTAATTACATGTTTGTATATTTATATATTGTTTATAAAAAAGTTCCCACTCTTTATATCAATTAGTGCTCCTTATACTGCAGTGTGTGGATTCCTCTTGACCTGTTATCGAAACAAATGTACTGATTGGAAGCTATCACTTGCGGCCGCTTGCAGCCCACTGACTTGCTGTCCAACTGCAGAAGCTCTGTCTTAAGATCTGCGCTCCTTTTATTCTTGGATCTGGGCAGCAAATGCCTAGCTGTGGTAGTGGTTATGAAACAATTAACCCCAATTTATTTTTACAGGTGGTGGCTTCCAGCACGGTTCCGCCGACCCCAGTAAGTTCACTTGTATTGTGCAGCTATTGCTACCTAGTTGATATACTGCATCACGCCCCAATCTGGAATATACAGGCATTTATCTGCCTTCAGATAAATACCTATAACTTTCTGAATGGGACGTGCGTCAGCGTCAATGAAAAACACAAAAGTGGATTCTTATGTGACCATAACCAAGCTACGCGTGATGTAATTGCAGTCCCGTTTTGGCAACCTCCCAGTGCAGCACAACGAGGTTAACTCCGCTGATTATCTGTTACCGGTTGTGACGTTACACATGTCAATATCTTGGCCGCATGAGAGTTCATTGTTTTCTATTATATCGAGTTTGCAGGTAAACAGACTACGCCGTGCGAGTATGACCAATATTATAATTAATCTGTGCATAAATTAATTGGCTATCAATGCATAATTGCATCCGAAAATTTTGCATTTCTCAGCCAAATAGCTCTGTTGTAAACGTGATATATGGCAAATCTTTATATTTATTGTACACTGTTTGATTGGGAGATTAAACTTAGTTTAATTCTCGAATTGAAAACGACCAAAATCTCAATCCTGTTCCAGAAAATACCACTTTCCATCGCTTCAGCGAAATCTTGTTGTAGCTCGACCCAAAGAGACGATACCAACGCTCCTCACTGTTGTGTGGATCGAGCTTAAGCCCTTTCTCCAGTGGGCCAAGCTGGGCGTTTCACTGCGAGATAAAAAATTTGCTTCTCCTGCAGTGAAGGAAGGAATATTGTTTTTCAACTCAACGCTTTCGAGCCCGGAAATGAAAATGAAAGAGAAATATTCCGAGACTGCTTCATCAGCGCGTAATGAATGCGTATTTAACAAGAATTACTTGAACTCTGAGTGATAGTCTTCGATGACAGAATAGTAATTCGAAAGAGCCGATTTTTTTATTAATTTTGCAACCGCAGTATTGCTTCTTTTGCCTTTCATTTAAATTTCTTCGATCCAAAATGTTTTTTTTTAATCAAATACTTTTGCAAGCTACAAAAATACCTGATTTTCAGTCACAGAATAGTCACAATAATACCGAATATTTTCGATCGCCGAATAATCTCGATCGCGCAATAAAACACAGAGTATTGTTTTTACGTAACCGTTTGACTTTTTGCAACGTGCAGGTGGTGACCAGCGCAGGCAGCATGGGCTGTTACAGCAGCACTCACCTCGTCGAGTTCAAGACGATTGTATTTGGGAATGTGACTTACGTAAGGCAACTTATACCCGAGGCTGATGAGGNCTCTAAAGGATGCAAGGGAGAAGGGAAACTCCATACGTCACGAGATCCATGTATTGGGAAATGTACGTATAAGACACATTAGGCGGTGTCTAAGACGGCTTGTGGAGGCAACCGTCTAGAGCTACTTCTGCCTACTAGTCACGGGTGAGCTCTGGGCTGGCTCATAATGGTACGGAGCGCTTTTATAGCTTCGCCTCAAGGTGTGGTATCACATGATCGTGACCGTGCATCCGGTAGGTGAACTGAGGGCCTAACAATGAAATTAGCATGAGTTGTTAGGTATATAACAAAGAGTAGATGACTGAATTTTGGTAATGGTCCGTTTGTTCGTGCGTTCGTTTGTCACTGCTTTCAATTTTATGCTTGTTAGCACAATAACTCAAAAAATAATGATTGGATCTTTATGAAATTAATAGGAGTTGTTAGTAATGGTAAAAGACATAAATGATTAAATTTTGGTGAAGTTCGGTTAGTTCGTTTGTATGTTTGACTCATATTTGTCATAACGTTTGTTAACAGTATAACTCAAAAAGTTATTAGCGGATCTTCAAAAAAATTGAACAAGCTGTTATTATTATAAAAAGGCACAAATGATTAGACTTTGGACTTTATGCAATAAAAATTGTGGTTTCAGAGCCAATTTGAATTTTTGCTACCGTTGGCTCACTTGGCGGAGGTATGCGCTCTCAGAGTGCTCTAGTTAATTTTGCAATCGCAGTATTGCTTCTTTTGCCTTTCATTTAAATTTCTTCGATCAAAAATGCTTTTAAAAAACGAAGCACCTTCACGTGCTACAACAATGCCTGATTTTGAGTCGCGAAATAGTCACAATAATACCGAATAGTCTCGTTCACTGAATAGTCTCGATCGTCGAAAACATCGAGCACCGAATATTTTTTATCGCTGAATAGTCTCGATCCCGCAATAAAACACAGAGTATTGTTTTTAAGTAATCCTGTTTTACTTATACAACGCGCAGGTTGTGACCAGCGCAGGCAGCATGGGCTGTCACAGCAGCACTCACCTTGTCGAGTTCAAAACAATTGTATTTGGGAATGTGACTTACATAAGGCAACTTATACCCGAGGCTGATGAAGACTGCATAACTGCAGATGCTGGTGTCCTTGAAGCTGATACCTTCATCGAGTGTGGAAGAGCTGCAAAGGCAGGAGGTAACCTTCGTTCATTGTGTTTTACTGTCATTTTCTATACTTGTATTACTTTAGTCATAACTGAACCCTTCACCATTTTTCTAGAGTTGTTCCCCTATCAGAAATGTTCTTCCTTGTCTAGGTTCTCCGTATTTGTGGGCATACCACGCGATCCTTCTGTGTTCCTCGCTCATATTTATCTTTGTGAAGGTGCTGTTGCTCCGCACTCCTTTCTCCTACTGTATTCCTCGCTCATATTTATTTTTGTGAAGGTGCTGTTGCTCTGCAGTCTTTTCTCCAACTGTATTCCTATATGATAAAGAGCCCATTCAGCAACGTAGTACAGCTTGAATACGAAAGGATTAAATACTGACGGGGAAGCTGGGAAGCCTGGGAAGCTTCAAGTAAAGTACCTCTAACAGTCTAACCCGGCTAAGGCTCAACACCTACTACATGAAGAACCAAGGACAAAGTGTTTTAGTTTCCACCACGCCTAACTGCTATCCGCATCCAATTGGGCTTCCGAAGTGAGTGGGGATGTAGAGAGAGACAATCGAAGGAAGGGTGGTAACAGAGATAGATGGTGATGACTAGGGGCTCTTCCTAGAGATCCAAAGGGAGTATGGGCCGTTGGCAGAAGGAGACAAACAAACAGATAAGAGATTATTTGCTACTCCGCTTGGTAGAATGAACAGAAAGGAAAGGCCTCAAGCCCGACCGCGTGCTTGTAGGAGGCGAGGGCCACACAATGCCCGAACGCAACTGTGAAAGTGCAGTGCGGAGAGAGCGTGGTAACGAGCACCCAATTAATTTTCAGGCTAGCGATGGCAGCTTCCCTCACCTCCCTGTGAGCCGACGACACAAGTTTGACAGAAAAGCGCCCGGGACCATGAAGTATGAAGCAAGCACGGCACCGAGTGTGCTTGAAGCTTAAAATAAATTAACCACACACTGCAAATCCTACTGCATTAAGAATTACGACTTAGAGTGAGGGCGTTAGAATAACACCCCCGTCTTCTAGGAGGCGACCAATGCAGGGTTGATTCAATCAATTAAACTTGTATTCCTTCTCACTGACTACCAGCTGCCGCTTGGCGGGCAAATGTACCGGGAGAACATAGGGTTGAAGGAACCCCACATGTGAGGATACGCGCATGGAAGGCGGTTGAGCTCCAAGATGCAATATGCCAACAGTAACCAGACATGAGATCACCTGGCTGTTGTCATAGCCGTGTATCCGACGTTCCACAGTCAGCTCCTCTACCTAACTTTCGATGGCACTATCGAGATTGTTTCCTCTTTTTTTTCGTTTGTTAATTCCGTTCTGTGAGCGAAAGGGAGATTTGAGGTAGGTGGTGGTACCCACTTGTCCACCGCGACAGTTGTCCCACAGTATGGTGAACCTAGGGCTGTATAAGCCGTGCTCGGCACCACAGCTCTGTCAAATGAACAGTTTACTTCTGCCTCTGTAAATCCCATGTTCATGAGATATGTTACTACCTATTTCGTCTTTACCTGTTTTATCTTCATTTCTTCTCTACTACTGTGTGAGGAACCGGAAAGTAACCCGGAGCCAGGTTGGCCTCGATGGTGTCGCCGTCTTTATTGTAATATCAGAGACTGAATAAGAACCTCACAGAGAACGCCTTTGGGTCCCGTGGGGTATCTGTGTTTTGCTGTTCTGATATGCGGGTGTCCAGGAGGTGCGACTCCGAGTTTGCCATGACGGTTTTCAATTCTCTTTTCACCGGACAATTGGATCTGGGCCGGTGTGTGTATCGGCTGTCTGCATAAGAATACATTTGTCATGAGACAATGGTTGTTGCGATTTATGGTCAAGCTAATTTTTATATGTTCTGATTGTATGCGAGTCATGCAACTGACAATTTTATTTGTGGCTGTTCGCTGATAACGATGGCTTCCATTTAGAGAGCAGAGGCTAAGTCGGCGTTCCTTTTTGCGTGCACCAAAGGGACTGGTTGAGATCTGTGCCACCTACTGATGGCCATGGTGAGGCTGCTTTGGACTCTTCCCCTTGTCTATTTTTTTTTTTTTTTTTTTTTTTTTGAACAGCTTGTACGGAGATCCACGCATATTGCTAGCACTTGTCTTAACCTCATCAAGACTAATGTACCTGACTCAGTGACTGTGTCAAATGGCTCCTATATTGGCACTTCAGACCACTCACAGCTTGTTTTGTCATGGGAGCTGAACCAGGCTGTTCTAGTAACAAACACCAGAATAGTAGTGTTCATTAAGAGCAGAGAGGAATGATATTTCTAGGGCCGTAATGGAATTTTCCTTGCGCAAGATCCTATGCAGTGGTGACCCTGTCTCTGAACTTTACAACTGGACTGAATCTGTTTTAGAGAAGTTTGCCCCGAAAAGAACAAACACTGGTGTCAAGGAGGAGGCACGACACAGAATTTGCCATGGCAGTTTTCAATTGCCGCTGTACCGGCGTAATGGATCAAGGCCTCAATTTCGGGGTTGGCCAGCTATCTCAGAAATGGCTTTTGCGCTTATCTCGTGGGGTCTCGGGGAAAAGAACAATGTTTGGCGATCACTGTCGGTTGGCTTTTAAGGCTAAGCAAGCAGTTTTTTCGGGCCAGGAGGTTTCCACGTGACTGCACGTCGTGGCAGACCTATGTAGAGGGTAGAACTGTGACTAAGCGTGTGTACGAGAAGGACCAGTAGCGTCAGAGGCAGCGTTCCTGAGAGTCTCTGCTGAGTATTGATCAGCCACAACGTTGCTGGAGTATAAGCTGAAGAGTTCAGTCTTCAGTGCGGAAACCTCGTTACCTCCCTTTGTTGGCGGTAACGGTGGAGGTAGCATTGTTGATCCTTTGGCTAAAACGGAGCTCCTCGCGGCTTACTTCGATGGGAAGCAGAGCAGAGATGCGTTGCTATTGCCTCATGGATGTCACCCTGGGCCCCGTGCAACCTCTTTGGCATTCGATCTAGCGCTATCAGAGTACATCTTGAGGACCTTGATCCATATGATGGCGCGGACCCGGTTGGTATGTTTCCTCTATTGTATGAGCAACTTTCTCGCGTTCTCACTTCTGAGCTTGAAGTGATCTTCTGGAGCTTGATACGCCGAGGAAATTTCCTCGTCGTTAGCATATTGGGAATAAGTATTACCCCTATTCCCATGAACCCAGTGTCGCCAAACGTTGCCAATTTCTGACCTATTACGCCGACGCCCATTTGTCCAAGGTTTTTAAAAAACAGGTGGGTTGTAAGTTGGGTCGTTTTGCTGAAGCTGCTAGACTGCTATCTGCTGATCAATTTGTGTGCAGAACTGGTTTGAGTTGTTGTGAAGAATTGTTGCCTATGCCACACTAACTACAGTCAGCTTTGGATCATCATTCGGAAACATGCATTGATCACTTTGACTTCAATAGCATGGGCCCACTGTGCAAGTTGGTCATTTGGTGCGGGTGGTAAAGTTCTGTCAATCATTCGTGATTTCGCTTTTGAGCGAAGGCAAAGTGTGTCTGTTCACTTTTTTTTTTAGTGCCTCAGTCGCGGTGGTATCGACCGTCCCTCACGATAGCGTACATAACCTGCCGCCATTTGTTATTCACATAAACGACATGTTTTCTTCGCTTTAGAACACGATGGTCAATTGTGCTTGCGACTCCCCTTTGACAGCAGTGTTGCCAATCCCAATCATGCGTAAGTGTTGTCGCCCAGTCTTTAAATAGGGACATATGTCCCTATTAGATGGGTACGTTAGTGCATGTTGCTCTGCCTGGAGTATGAAACTAAATTTCGGCAAGACTAAATTTATGATTGTCAGTCGATCTCAGACTCTTTTACCAGGATCCACCTTTGAAGATAGATAACACTATACTTCAAGGAGCTAGCTCACTGGGGATTCTCGGTGTTACCTTTGATGAAAAGCTTACATTTGAGGCGCATTTTAGTCTCCTCGTGCAACGTGCTTCCAGTAAGATTGATCTTTTACTTACGGTAAATTCTGTGTTTGGTGAGAAAGCTGCAGTTCGCATAAGTTTTTATGCTTTTTTGCTGCCTGTATTGGTGTATTGCCCACCGGTCTATGCTACGGCTGCTGACAGTTGCCGGCGTTTGCTGGACCGACTCGTTAGCTCCACCAGCAGGCTGTACGCTGAGAGTGATCTGGTAAATCCCTCTCTTAAGCGAGGGCAGGCCGTTCTCTGTGTGTTTTATAAGGTGCTTGACAATGAAAAATATGGGTTGTATTCTTCCGTCTCTGCCCTCAATGTCTTTGGAAGAAGTACACGTGCTGCAGCTCATGTACACCATTTCACTTTGGAGACTGTTACGTGTGAAACTTGTCAATTGTAACGGTGTTATCTGCCCTCGTCCGTTTCGCTCTGGAATTCATTGCCGGGATCGGCTTTCGGTCTTGCTGGCCTGCGGATGTTTAAGTCAGCTATTAACAGCTTTCTGATAAATTTCTTTGGCAGCGTTCGGACATTCCGGTGATGCATGTAATGCTTCATTTATGTTGCATTAATTGCCCGTGGTGGCCCAAGCGGGAAGTTTTAATGATAATAGTTGATCTCACTGATGTTAACAAGAAAGCTTAAAGCAACGTATATAACAGTCCAATCTTGTGCAGGGTACAACACCTACTACATGGAGAACGAAGAATGCAAGGGTTCCCCTGCATTTTTCGAAGAGACCACACAGTGCGGGGCCACGGGTGGCTTTGTAGTCTACACCGCTACTCCTGCACTGGCTCCATACCAGGCTCCCAGTAAGTTTTTCCGTCTCTCTGTAGGAGTATTGGTGGTGTGCTATACCACAAATCACTTACAGAAGATTGGTTATGTCAAATCTGGGTGCTTGGGCTACGCCCTTGAAACCTCCAGAATTGTGACGTCACGCCAATAGCGTCACTCCTGTTGCAGCGAGGAATTTTCGGTATTTCCACAATGGCGTGAC
>LQNS02278101.1:896084-906388 GCA_001587735.2 Parhyale hawaiensis
AAGCTCAGAAGTGAGAACGCGAGAAAGTTGCTCATACAATAGAGGAAACATGCCAACCGGGTCCGCGCCATCATATGGATCAAGGTCCTCAAGATGTACTCTGATAGCGCTAGATCGAATGCCAAAGAGGTTGCACGGGGCCCAGGGTAAAATCCATGAGGCAATAGCAACACATCTCTGCTCTGCTTCCCATCGAAGCAAGCCGCGAGAAGCTCCGTCTTAGCCAAAGGATCAACAATGGTACCTCCACCGTTACCGCCAACAAAGGGAGGTAACGAGGTTTCCGCACCGAAGACTGAACTCTTCAGCTTATACTCCAGCAACGTTGTGGCTGATCAATACTCAGCAGAGAATCTCTGGAATGCTGCCTCTGACGATACTGGTCCTTCTCGTACACACGCTTAGTCACAGTTCTACCCTCTACATAGGTCTGCCACGACGTGCAGTCACGTGGAAACCTCCTGGCCCGAAAAACTGCTTGCTTAGCCTTAAAAGCCAACCGACAGTGATCGCCAAACCCTGTTCTTTTTCCCGAGACCTCACGAGATAAGCGAAAAAGCCATTTCTGAGATAGCTGGCCATCCCCGAAATTGAGGCCTTGATTCACTACGCCGGTACAGCGGCAATTGAAAACCGCCATGGCAAACTCTGTGTCGTGCCTCCTCCTTGACACCAGTGTTTGTCCTCTTCGGGGCAAACTTCTCTAAAACAGATTCAGTCGAGTCGTAAAGTTCAGAGACAGGGTCACCACTGCATAGGATTTTGCGCAAGGAAAATTCCATTACGGCATTAGAAATATCATTCCTCTCTGCTCTTAATGAACACTACTATTCCGATGTTTGTTACTAGAACATCCTGGTTCAGCTCCGATGACAAAAGAAGCTGTAAGTGGTCTGAAGTGCCAATATAGGAGCCATTTGACACAGTCACTGAGTCAGGTACATTAGTCTTGATGAGGTCAAGACAAGTGCTAGCACTATGCGTGGATCTCCGTACAAAAAAAAAAAAAGACAAGGGGAAGAGTCCAAAGCAGCCTCACCATGGCCATCAGTAGGTGGCACAGATCTCAACCAGTCCCTTTGGTACACGCAAAAAGGAACGCCGACTTAGCCTCTGCTCTCTAAATGGAAGCCATCGTTATCAGCGAACAGCCGCAAATAAAATTGTCAGTTGCATGACTCGCATATAATCAGAGCATATAAAAATTAGCTTGACCATAAATCGCAACAGCCATTGTCTCATGACAGACATATTCTTATGCAGACAACCGCTAAGCACACCGGCCCAGATTCAATTGTCCGGTGAAGAGAGAATTGAAAACCGTCATGGCAAACTCGGAGTCGTACCTCCTGGACACCTGCATATCAGAACAGTAAAACACGGCTATGACAACAGCCAGGTGATCTCATGTCTGGTTACTGTTGGCACATTGCATTTGGAGCTCATCCGCCTTCCATGCGAGTCTCCTCACATGTGGGGTTCCTTCAACCCTATGTTCTCCCGGAGCATTTGCCCGCCAAGCGGCAGCTGGTGGTCAGTGAGAAGGACTACAAGTTTAATCGATTGAATCGACCATGCATTGGTCGCCTCCTACGCCACGTACAGGAAACGGGGGTGTTATTCTAACGCCCTCACTCTAGGTCTTAATTCTTAATGCAGTAGGTTTTGTGCTCTGCATGATAATGGAGTTATACTTTATTTTAAGCTTCAAGCACACTCTCTCATCCAGATGTCTAGAGTCGGTGCCGCGCTTGCTTCATACGTCATGGTCCCGGCCGCTTTTCTGTCGGAAGTTGTGTCGTCGGCTCACAGGGAGGTGATGGAAGCTGCCATCGCTGGCCTGAAGGTTAATTGGGTGCTCGTTACCTCGCTCCCTCCGCACTGCACTTTCGCAGTTGCGTTCGGGGCATTGTGTGGCCCTCGCCTCCTACAAGCACGCGATCGGGCTTGAGGCCTTTCCTTTCTGTTCATTCTACCAGGCGGAGTAGCAAATAATCTCTTATCTGTTTGTTTGTCACCTTCTGCCAACGGCCCATACTCCCTTTGGATCTCTAGGAGAGCCCCTAGGCATCACCACCTATCTCTGTTACCATCCTTCTTTCGATTGTCTTTCTCTACATCTCCACTCACACCGGAAGCCCCACTGGATGCGGATAGCAGTTAGGCGTGGTGGGAACTAAAACACTTTGGCCTTGGTTCTTCATGTAGAAGGTGTTGAGCCTTACCCGGGTTAGACTGTTAGAGGTACTTTACTTGAAGCTTCCCAGTCAGAATTGAACCCTTCCGTATTCAAGCTGTACTACGTTGCTAAATGGGCTCTGTCTCATATAGTAATACAGTAGGAGAAAAGACTGCAGAACAACAGCACCTTGACAAAGATAAAGATGAGCGACGAATACAGTAGGAGAAAGGAGTGCGGAGCAACAGCACCTTGACAAAGATAAAGATGAGCGACGAATACAGTAGGAGAAAGGAGTGCGGAGCAACAGCACCTTCACAAAGATAAAGATGAGCGAGGAATACAGCAGGAGCGCGTGGCATGTCCACAAATACGGAGAGCCTAGACAAGGAAGAACATTTCTGATAGGGGAATAATTCGAGAAAAATGGTGAAGGGTTCAGTTATGACTAAAATAATACACGTATAGAAAATGGCAATAAAACACAATGAACGAAGGTTACCTCCTGCCTTTGCAGCTCTTCAACACTCGATGAAGGTATCAGCTTCAAGGACAACAGCATCTGCAGTTATGCAGTCCTCATCAGCCTCGGTTATAAGTTGCCTTACGTAAGTCACATTCCCAAATACAATTGTCTTGAACTCGACGAGGTGAGTGCTGCTGTAACAGCCCATGCTGCCTGCGCTGGCCACCACCTGCGCGGTATAAAAGTCAAACAAGGTTACTCAAAAACAATACTCTGTGTTTTATTGCGCGATCGAGACTATTCAGCGATAAAAATTATTCGGCGATCGAAAATATTCGGTGCTCGATGTTTTCGATGATCGAGACTATTCAGTGAACAAGACTATTCGGTATTATTGTGACTATTTCGCGACTCAAAATCAGGCATTGTTGTAGCACGTGAAGGTGTTTCGTTTTTTTAAAAACATTTTTGATCGACGAAATTTAAATGAAAGGCAAAAGAAGCAATACTGCGATTGCAAAATTAATAAACAAATTGTCTCTTTCGGATTACTATTCTGTCATCGAAGACTATCACTCTGAGTTCAAGTTATTCTAATTCAATACGCATTCATTACGCGCTTATGAAGCAGTCTCGGAATGTTTCTCTTTCATTTTCATTTCCGGGCTCGAAAGCGTTGGCTTGAAAAACAGTATTCCTTCCTTCACTGCAGCACCAAATTTCCGATTTCGCAGTGAAACGCCCAGCTTGGCCCATTGGAGAAAGGGCTTAAGCTCGATCCACACTACAGTGAGGAGCGTTGGTATCGTTTCTTTGGGTCGAGCTACAACAAGATTTCGCTGAAGCAATGGAAAGTGGTATTTTCTGGAACAGGATTGAGATTTTGGTCGTTTTCAATTCGAGAATTAAACTAAGTTTAATCTCGCAATCAAACGGTGTACAATAAATATAAAGATTTGCCATATATCACGTTTACAACAGAGCTATTTGGTTGAGAAATGCAAAATTTTCGAAAGCAATTATGCATTGATAGCCAATTAATTTATGCAAAGATTAATTATAATATTGGTCATAGTCGCACGGCGTATATATATATATATATATATATATATATATATATNATAAGAGTCCACTTTTGTGTTTTCCATTGACGCTGACGCACTTCCCAATCGGAAAGTTATAGGTATTTATCTGAAGGCAGATAAATGCCTGTATATTCCACATTGGGTCGTGATGCAGTATATCAACGAGGTAACAATAGCTGCGCAATACAAGTGAACTTACTGGGGTCGGCGGAACCGTGCTGGAAGCCACCACCTGTAAAAATAAATTGGGGTCAATTGTTTCATAACCACTACCAATGCTATAGGCATTTGCTGCCCAGATTAATCAGTACTATATAATAATTCACGTCGTGTTTTTATTTATATATTTATAACTATATTTATATCTTTCCTGTCACACTCTATGGGAATAAGATAGGAGAAAATTCAGATTTCAAAAGGCGAAAAAAAATTTGGGTACCTTGGAATCTTTTTCTTCAGTATTAGATAGGGGAAAAATAGAACTCAGTCTGCTTGCCTTTCTGGCAAAAAGAAAAGTTGGGTACTTTGGAATATTTTTCTTCAGTATTAGATATAGGAAAAATGAGGTAGCCCAAAAGACGGCGGGGGTTTTGGTGAAGTGTTAATTTTTTGCCGTCATTTATAATGACGGCACGGGCCACTAGTTGTTTCATAATCACTACCACAGCTAGGCACTTGCTGCCCAGATCCAAGAGTAAAAGGGGCGCAGATCTTAAGACAGAGCTTCTGCAGTTGGACAGCAAGTCAGTGGGCTGCAAGCGGCCGCAGGTGATAGCTTCCAATCGGTACATTTGTTTCGATAACAGGTCAAGAGGAATCCACACACTGCAGTAAAAGGATCACTAATTGATATAAAGAGTGGGAACTGTATTTTATAAACAATCTATAAATATACAAACAAGTAATTAAAATTGGAAGAATAACCTATCCTTAACAAAATTTCATTGTTGCTATGGTAACTAGTGCGGAGCAGAGATGTTTTAATGGGGAAGTCAAAGCTACAAATGAATGAAGCTGCTTGGCGGGGACTGATGTCAGTGGCTACGCAGTCAGAGGATTAGGGAATAGTTGCTGATTGTAAGAAGTGGTACAGCTGAGGTCATTATGTTAAGGCTAGGTATTGTACTATAAAAGTATATTGAACTATGGATGTTGAGGGTACAACTGGGTTGGAATAGTCCATAGTCTATGATGGAGAAATCTTTCTAGTTGCAGGGATGATTATTTTCCTTTGCCTCAAGACGGGGAGTCGAATGTCTAGACTTCGTGAGGGGTGAACCAGTTGTACTCGATACACGTGTTAGTCGATACGAGCTATATAATGTTCAGTAGCTATATACGAAGCATTACAGCCTCAGCATTGAAATTTGTAGATAATACTGGTCAAAGGAGGTGTGAGGGTCTCGTCACTGAACTCAAAGCAGTCTCAGTAATATATACAGGTTTCATTGGAGAACATTTCAAAGCTTGTATGGAACGACGTTAGGTGTGGCAGTAGAAACGGTTTGCACCTCAGGCAGCCCATGCGCCCATTCAGCTCTCCGTCCTCACAGAGAAAAATGACTAGCAAGAAAGAATTCTCGTCATAGAATTTTCCAACACAATCAAACTCACATTAGAGTCGCTCCACATCCATACTACAATACCAAGCCTTAACATAATGGCTTCTGCTGTATCACTTAATTCGTACAATCAGCAACTAATCCTAAATCGTCTGACTGCACAGTAGCTGATAGTCTGACATTCTAAACAGCTTCATTCATATGCATTTTAAGCTTCCTTCTCACATCTCTGCAGCACCCCAATTATTATAAAAAATAAGTGGAAAAAATTCTTAACTAGTAAAGGTTATTCCTCAAATTTCAATTCGCTGAAGATAGGATTAATGCAGAAAAAAGCAAGATTTTTTAAAGATATAAATCTATAAATATTTACACCCGAGGTGTTTTGATTGAATTTGCCGTCTCGAGAGCTGCAATAGTGAGGAAAAATTAGTTGGCTCTGCAACAACTACTTTTCAGCTTGCTCCAGGCTGCACTAAGCATAATGGATTATTATTATTTTTATTAGAATACACTAGACTGGCGACGTGGGAAAAGAGGAAACTCCATAAGGTTAACAACCCCCACGCAATCAGCCCAGCGAGCAAAAAAAGAAGAAAGAGAAGATCAGAGATCAAAGAATAGTTCTGTTTACAGATTGTTTAGAGATGCCAATACCCGCACCAGCAGAGACAGAGCCATCAAGACCATTCCAAACATCAAAACATAATAAAAAAAAAACGAACGAGAATACTGACTTGTACGGCATCGTACCGGTTCTAAGACAAACTCATGAAGAGCACGAGTACGCCGAGTATACCTCACTCGAACAAATGGCTACGTAAGAAAATCCAAAAGGGGATGACTAGGGTAATTATATCTATTTATAGAGAAAACAGATCTCACAAACTCTGCGACGATGTTCGAGATCTCAAGGCACAACACCATACATATTGGCGTCTACCAGATAAGAACTGAGTAATAACTGCGAAAACTGAGCTACCCATTCCCATCAATCGTAGCTTATGGAGCAGGCTAAGGTGATTTACGCGATCAAAACGAGCACTAATGTCAAGTTGGACCAATCTTGCATAATGGCCCCTATCAAGTGCCAGCCGCAACACATGAGAAATGTGAAGCAGAGCATCACAAATTTCCAAACTCATACGAAAACTGTACTGTGTTGGGGAAGGACACCCTGCCGCTTAATAAAGCGACCCAACCTCTCACAAAGTTCGGCAAAACAGGTGTGATCAAGATGAGTGGTCAATAGTCGGAGGTTGAGACAGAGCTCTTCGGAACAAGCGACACGCCAGCATTAAAAAAAAGCCTAGCCGTAACATCCGACGGAACATAGAAACAAGCAGGGTTGCAAGCACACCGGACACCCTCAGAAGAAAAAGAGGAAACATACCCGATGGATCAGTGCCCCCTTAGAGTTCCAGGTCAAGAAGATAGCGGTGCACTTCAGGAGAACTGACAGCAAAACCGGAGAACCTCACCTCTGGGTCAAACGATAAGAGAATGTGCATGCACCTGGTCCCGGCTCTGCTTCCCATAAAGTGGGGAACTAAAGGTCCGCCTTGGCAGCACAGTTCATAACAAGGTCACCACCAGCACCAATTAAATGGAGGACGGAAGAGCTCACACCAACCATAGCGCTTTTCAAAGTGGAACACCACTTATGCGCGCAAGCAAACGAAGCTAACAACTCCCTGGACGTCAAATTATGCTTCCAGTCAGTTTCCTCATAAGCAGCAACAGCCAGACGCTGCAGTTCCCTGATGAGCTGAAAGTCAACAGCAGCCCGGCTAGTACGCCAACGGGCATATGAATCCCTTTTCAACTGGTGCGCCCTCCCTCAAGAAACCAGGGTTCATCGCCTGTCCTAACCTTAGTGGAAGTGAAGTGGGAAGGGACATAGGCACGCACCATGTCAGAGAAAAGTCGATCCAAAGTAGACCCAGGATCAGGAAACTCTCACAACACCCCAAGTTAGCGCAAGGTTTGCGGCAGAAAAGTATCACAATTCACTCTGGGGACCCACTGACGAACTTACAGCGTCGCAGAGAGTGCACAATGGTCCGAGAAAACAATGGGAGGCGACACTGGCACTCCAACCAAATCAGCAACATCAGTCAACAGGAGGTCAAGAATACCTCCCATCAAATTGGTGGGTCCCTTAGCCTACTGCTCACAACCAGATGCAGTCGAAGGCTGCATGGCTATGGCAATCGGTTCTCCCAGAGCCTAACCATTCCACATGGTAATAATTAAAATCACCCTCAAAGATAAAAGTAGAACGCCTATCCGATGACTCAATCCTAGCCATTGCATCTAAAAGACTATCAAAAACCCTATCATCAGTAGACGGGCTGTGATGCACTGAAAACAAATTAAAGTTCCTGAATGAGCCACACACTCGAAGCGCCATCAGTTCACAACAGGGACACTCTTATTCACTCTGCCTTGATACAACAACACCTTTTCGATTGTAGGCAGCCAGACCTCTAAATCAAGGGCACGAGTTTTGCAAGCGCTATATTGACTTTTCAAAAATTGGGATCATTAGCTCAGAAATATAACGAGCGGAGACGAGCGTCTCCGAACACAGCACCAAATCATAACTGGAAGAGGCTACGGAGAGCTCAGACAAATAGCATAGAGACCACGAATATTGGCACACAGGATGCAGTATGAGCGAGCATCAGAACCCCAAGGACCATGGATAACCTCCACATCCAGTAGAGAACTATCAGGCGCACAAAAAATAATAGCTAAACAATCACCATAAGCAGAGGACAACATTAAACATTATATAACAAAACAAATCGACAATCACGATAGCTACGAAAGCGATCAGCTATCTACGGGCTCAAGACCCTGCCATCGCCAGTAGTGGCTTTGGCCGAAGAAAAGAAGAAGGAAAGGAAAAGATCATCAGGTGGGAGGGACAGAGAGAGGACCAGACTGGAAGACTGAGAACCCAGCTATGGCACCGGTCTGTTTTTCTTCTCTCAAGGATACCGTTGGTCCAAACAAGTCTCATATGTCTCTAGAGTGGCATTTCCTCCAACTCAGGGGCTCCCCAGAACCCCAACCCAAAGCTCTCTCATACGAACAGAGAGGCGTCCGGCGGCCAGACAATGGGGGAGGCCTGATAACGCGCAGGGTGGCAAGTGAGGATTAGTCGTGTTGAGGCTAGTTTATGAGCTTTTCGAAAGTCTATTTGTGCCGTTAATGCATCACTGCAGCAATATTAAAAATTAGGAAATTTTTGTGTGTTTTTTACATTGCTCTCTTGTTGCTATTTTATGGGCTTCTGGAGGTAATATAAATAAATATGGTAGTGTTGTTAGATAATGAAAAGTATGTTTATTTTCATCTCCTCCATTGTAGCACTAGAAACTAGTAAAGTGGATCAAGTGAGGGTACGGAAATGTCCTTTAAATAAACAAAGCCGGAGAAATGACAGCCCGAGTAGACTACCAAACTAACCCCAGGTATGGACACCGTTACGGCTAAAGTCAACCACTCCCAAGTCTGTGCCTCTGCCAAGGCAACCTCCCAGTACACCGAGAAAAGTGTCCCCAATGCTGCACGCTTCCCTTTGCACCGATCCGAAGTGCCTACGTTGGCGTGCCCATGCAGCACGAAAACTGCAGTTATTCTGTTAGTGCACGGGAAGGCGTGCTGGTTTTGGGAAAATACTTCTCTCAGTGCTGCAGAGGGCATAACTTACACTAGTCTACCAGCATACATTTTCTACAGGGCTAGCTTCTCCCAAGCAGGGGTTGGGGATGTTCGCAAGCCTGGATGCAAGGGAGAGTTTTTCAGGGAAACGAAATCTTGGATCATTTCTATGTTTGCCAGAAATTAGTGTGAATTTGCTGCCTGAACTTAGAATAAATTAAATTCTTTATTGTAATTGGGGTATTAATTGAAGGGGTAATATGACAAGTGCAGTAACTCTTAAGATCAACTGCTATGTATGGCGCTAGTGCAATTGGCTTATTAGTCCTATAATTTTGTAAAGGGTGCTAGAACATATCCAAACATTTCGAAGGATGCCAGATACAGAATGGTCGGGAACCAACAGTCTCGTGCGTAACGTATTCCAACTACACAAACAAACGATTAGTTCAGAAACAATATTTGCCTTTAAATTTTTGTCATATGTACATGATCAAAGAACTTACCTGGATGGTGA
Organism: Parhyale hawaiensis; assembly: GCA_001587735.2. Classification (NCBI taxonomy): domain Eukaryota; kingdom Metazoa; phylum Arthropoda; class Malacostraca; order Amphipoda; family Hyalidae; genus Parhyale; species Parhyale hawaiensis. The sequence goes on from LQNS02278101.1 coordinate 905,566, forward strand.
CGGCGAAGAAGAGATAAAGGAACATATCTCTCAACTATTTTCACTCCCCGCTTCTGAAATTATGTTTCTAAATTCTGAAAAGAATACGAGTATGCAATTTGAAGCCTGTAGCAAATTTTGCGTCATCGTTGTATCGTTTCATGACGTAAAACGCGTGTAAAATAAAAAATAAAATTATTGCTACCGTGTATATAATTTGCGGCACTGAACCACATTTTTTATATTCTTTTGCTTTTATGAGTGTTACTTCATTTCTGTTTGAGTTAACTGGATGTTATTTCATATTACATTATGACACGATATAACAGACATTGCACTCTGTCCTCCAAACTGAACTAAGCTAAGTAATAGAAGCTACGAAATGATTGTTCTTTCATAAAAAACCTCAAACATAAAATCTCAGCAAAAGCATTTAGTTGGTCAATGATCTACATAATTTGAAGGAAGACTAAACAAGCAGTTTGTGCGATGCTGGCGGATGGCGCCGTTAAAGCTATGTCTCCAGCAGAGTTCCAGGCACCTTTTGAAACCTCATCATTGGACGCGAGGTGAAACTGTTGCAAATATTTCTTCAGCTCAAACGGACGCTTGAACGCATTCAGGCTCAGAGCTGGCAGGGCCAGGAAAGTTAAGCAGAAGAAGCTATTAACGGCTATGAAGATTGGAAGCTCAATGTTCAGAAAAGGCTGAAGCTTGGCTAACTATCTGATAGGCTGCACGAGTGGCTGGGAGCCTGTTACTGGTGAGAAGGGACTAGCCATCGTAGAACAAAAAGCTGACGGGCCAATGCAGCGAAACGAGAATGTATTTCCTCCTCGTATTG
>LQNS02278101.1:941219-952327 GCA_001587735.2 Parhyale hawaiensis
ATATATATATATATATATATATATATATATATATATATATATATATATATATATATATATATATATAGTTTGCTGGATCTGTACTATTTCCGGCTTTTGGGATTGGGGTAATGATTGCGTGTTTATAAGTGCTTGGTATAACACAATCGTCCAATGATTTGCATCACATGATGTAGAGCGGAAAAGAAATGCTTAGCTTGCACACTTTGAGGAATTTTGCACAAACATCATCTGGTCCTAAAGCACTGTTCCCGCTAATTTCATCAATGGCTAATTGCTTAATTGGAAAGGGAAGAAGCAATAATAGTCTGCCAAGCACTAATATATCTCATATTTCACTCCTCCCCTGCCTGCCAAAGTACATATGTGCAAGAGGATCTAATATTACCATAGCAAGGATCTCTATGAATGGGATGCATCACACTGGAAAACTTGCCAATGGAGAAACACTCATTTGTTTAGGGGACTTTAACTAGAGTCATAAGTCAGTATGCTGTGTACCCCATCTGCTGAAATTATCAGGTTGCCCAGTTCAGTAATTTGCTTTCGTTTTATTTTGGTTCATCGACAGTCAAATCACTCTAAGCTTTTAAGTAGAGCTTGCTGACGGAAAGGCCGAAAAGTTGGAAGTTAAGCTACAATTGCTACAGCATCAAAAGTGCATACCTGATGTTGCACTTTCAAGGCCCTCATTGTAAGGAGAAATAAAAGATATAATTTTATCTAGAGATATAACGATATTAATTGCTATTCATTTACGTTAGTACCGAGCGCAGACAACCTACCCGAGAGATGATGGTCGTCAGGACCCCCGCTATAGGCGGGCTTGTACCGCGGGTTGAGGACGGTGGGCAGGAGGAACTGCACACCTCCGTCGGTGGCGACCTTCAGCTCGCACACAAACGACAGCGACACCGAGCACTCCCCGCCTGCAGGCACCCAATAATATATACTATGGGTTAGAGTTTTGCCAACAACATAGGTATAGCCCAAGCAATATAAAATGTCGTTACTCATTTGAACACCATATGAATGTCGCCACCACCCCAGCAGAGATTTTAATAAGCTTTCTTTCAATGGTATTTAGCACCCACAGCATTGTAGACTTGAAAATTGGCGAAGCTATAATAAGAAAGCAAGAAAATCCACATATTAACGTAAACTACGATCAAGGTTACAATTTCTTAAAATTGTACTGAACGAGAGCATTCTCGATGGGTGGAGATATAGAAGGGACAGCACCAGCGGGCAACTATCATTCTGTTTGTTGCTGCCATGGTGTGCATATGTACAGTAAGACTTGGTTCGGTTGTACAATAGTACAAATTTGTCTCCCTGTACCAGTTCATTCTGTCCAGTAACAGGATTAAGTATAATTTTATGTGAATCTGAAATAGAAAAGATTATCGGTTTACCTTCATTATGACATGTTTGGTTATTTTCCATCTATTTTTTGCAGACGACAAATTTTGAAATTTTAATTTCAAGAACATGATGATGACCAAAGTGTCCCTGCCGAAGCGTTGTGATGAATTTTAATTTAGTGTCTTAGGCGGCAACGAAATTGTATTCCGCACTGTGTTAAAAAAGATGACATGTGACTGTCTTATAAGTTATGGGAAGGTGGAAGAAATTTGAAAGGTAATTCTATACACTATGGTTTCTTCGCAGGAATTCGGATATGAATTTCATAAATCTCCGATAGAGGAGTTCATATTTACATTTATCTACATTTATCTGGATAACATTAAACAAAATACTGTGCAGTATGGAAAATATATATTGAAAGAGTGACTTAGTTGTAGCAACACGTGTACACTCGGAGGTAGAGCGCCGCAATACATGAGTTTCCGAGCGTAGTTCACTGTTGGTTGAAAGGTAACTCGGCGTGACATGCCAAGGGGAAGATATCTCTGCTGATATAGCAGAGACAGGAGATAGGCCCGGTGGTTATCCGCTCGCAATTCTGTCTTGTCCGACGTGGGAGAAGTGGTCGATGGTGTTCCTGCAACTTTGATTCACGACTGCGCTGTAGGCACTTGATCTGCGGTGCTCAGGGGAAACTTAGTGCGCTGTTTCCGTCGTCGAGGTGTATGTAGTTCTGATTTTTTTTTTCTTTTGACGGTAAATAAAAGCGTGTGCTTGTGACATGAACGTTGGCTGTGTCTCTCTTTGAGTATTATAGGGTGCCGACGCAATTCCTTTGTGCAATGCAAAGAACAGCCTGCCACTATGCGGGACTTTACTAGGTAGAGAAGTGTACTTTACTAGGTAGAGAAGTGTACTGTACTAGGTAGAGAAGTGTCGTGCCCCTGGCGATGATAGTGGTCTCTGATGGCAGGGGTCGTATGTTCTCGTAACCGCCGCGTCACAAAACCGTCACACCGGTCTGAGCGTAGAAAGTGAAGAGGATTATGAAGAGTTTCTATGCAGCCAGGTAGATGAAACCATGGTGCAGCTTTCTGTATTATAAAATAGAACTGCTGCACGCCGATGGAAGGTACTCGTCTTCAAGAAGAACTAATGTGATCTTATTGTACACAGCGACATGTCAACGTTAGTCAGACTATGTGCATTCCCAGGTAGCAATCAATGGAGAAAATCAAACCATGAGGCCTACCAAGAGACAAACTGACGAAGTAAAAGAGTTCGAATAGTGCATATCACTGGGAGCAAAACAAGTACAGTACGTTACTGGAAACTGTCCCATACTCTGAATACACTGCAAAATATACTAAGCAGGTTTATGAAGGCAAAAACAAGAAGCAACTTGTCTCCCAGCAGCTTAAAATTTAGGGTATTTCGGCAGGCTTAAAGGTTGTCTTCACGTCAGCTACTGTCTCGTCATCGTTGGGTGCTCCTGTTGTTGGAACGCGGGGAAGTGCGGTTGTGTCGTTGTACCCTTGTGATCTGTCTGCGTTTTTGCGATTGGACGCAGTTATTCTATTTAGGTATCAGCGTTTGCTTTGACGAAGAACTTCAAGGTGCAGTGAGGGCTCCTAGATGGAAGGTCTGGAGGGCGCGTAGCTGTAAAAAAAACCCACCGGTGGGTCGTTCATGTCCTGAACTGTGTGGCACGGCCTCTGCCGGCATTGCGGACGCTTTATTCTAACTATTGTAGCTGTATCTGCTGTGTCTTCTTCCGTGCGAGCATAATTACGGTCATGCATGTGACGACAGTGAGTATTGCGCCGCGTTGGTTTTTACAGCATTGCATAACTTTATGAAGAAAAAATCACTTAGAGAACGAATTATCAAATTCAGCAAGAGAAAGTTCAAATCGGTAAAGAAGTCAGCAAAGAAAGCAGGTGAAATGTGATTTTAGACTCGGAAGCTGGTTAATAACAGTTAAAATCAGGAAACACGTTGATAAAGTAAATACCAGGATGAAGTCAAACTGTCAAGGTCAGGGGACTGGTCTGTCATTTTTTTTTTTTTTTTTCAGTAGGCAGGTTTATCAGGCTAAACTCAGGAGGCAGTTCCTCAAATTTATATGATATGCAGAACCTTTTGAAGAAAGTCACAGCCAAAGGACTGGTTTCTTAAGTAATATTAGGGGGTCAGGCCTACGACGCCAAAGTCAGCATACGAGACTCTGGAGTTATCAAGAGGTAGCTAAGTCCGTCTCGCGTAAAATCAAAAGCCAGGTTAAGGGGACCGAACCGGTCACAATTTTTTTTTTTATTTCTGGAGCGATCTTCCCCAAACTATAATATAAAATGTCAAAACACCGGCATTTTTTTCGTACTACGCATAGAAAACGAGTTATTCATAGAAAACGAAACTTGCATTTGCATTTATTGCATTGTATTCGCAATTCACGTCTTTTTCAAACTACTGAATAACATCTTTGTATTTCATTTTAATTTTTGAGATATTTTCGATTTTTTCGAAATAAAAAAAAATGATTATATCTCAAAAACTAAACGAAAATTACGAAATGTTGTTCAGTCGTTTAAAAGAGACGTGAATTGCGAATACAGTGCAAAAATCGCAACCATCTATCTTTAAAATTGCGGGAGGAGATAGAATTTGAGATTGAAAAAATGGACTTCTGAGGAGTTTTATTCGTAGAGCCCGGATTTCTAGTCCTAAAAAAGTAGTCAAAATAGAGCTAAAAAGCTAGTCAAAATAGCAATTTAAAAAGTCTCTATTGCAGGTATCATAGCAAAATAGCTTTTATTTTTTCTAGCAAATTAGTTATTATTAGTAGCAAAATAGCACGTAAAACTTTGCAACTACTGGCTAAAACTCAGCAGTTTTATTTCATTTGTAGCTATAAAAAAACTGAGAGGAAGTTATTTTAATTGGAAACCATTTTTTTTTTTCACTCAACCTATGCGAATATTGCATGGACAGGAAGTTATATAGCTGTGACCTTCCTTATAGTGATCAGTTTTGTAGTATGTATAAGGATGAAATGAAACAACTTTATTTACATTTAACAACTAACGTAACCCTAGGTTACCTCACGTTAAGGTCAGGTCAGGGTTACGTCTGGATAGGTCAGGTAATTCACTAAAAGAACTCTCCTGCCCCTGCATAAGCTCGGTGGAGCTCATATCTTGAATACTACTTTAGTGAAAATAACGACAAGACTGAAGGCTTGAGTCCTATAGGAGACTCCAGAACATAGAATACTGTATTATAATAAGAACCTGACTAAATGCTCGGTACCTAGATAACTCCAGTGCTATACCGTTGTAGGAGCTTACCAAGTAATTTAGTGTTTTACATGAAGTAGAAAATAATTCATACTGAGATAATGTCTCATAAATACAGTGCTTCTACAGATAACATGAACTGACTGCATAATGCATATTTGTCCTATCTCCATGACACTAACATGTCTATCATAAGATAATGCTCCTGTTATCCCTGTACCCCATCTTGTTACAATAGGCTGTGGGGGAAGGGGCTCGTCAGGAGCCTTTTCTCTGAAGAGTTCGCATCTATACTTGGGGCCTTGAGGAACATTTTTTACCTTTTGATTTTAGAGTCTGACCATTTTATGAAGGCGTTTCGGTCGTGGTCAAATTGCTCTCTACAGCGGGGCCAATCTTATGAATATTTCTGAGATTTCTCTATATGAAGCTAGTGGGCGTGTCTAAGAAATGGGCTGAACAAAATCTCAGATATACTCATAGAATTGGCAGTGTTATAGGGGAATTTGACCACGACCGAACCGCCTGCATAAAATGGTCAGACTATAGTCTGTCAACGTCCTGAAAGTGCGTCCGTACCTTTTCTACAACTCTGTGCAAGCCGCGTGCTAAACAAGTTAGGTGCTGCATATTGGGGTACGGTGCAGAATTTGTAGAGGAGCAGCGATTTTCTGAAGTTGTGCAGCAACGTCTGTCACCAGCAACAATATGTTATTATACTTGATGGATTCTGACCAAAGAAGAGATAAAAATGACGCAATGAACTGCGTTTTTGTTATACTATTAGTGCGTTCTAATCGAGTGAAATTTAACAGAAGCATCTCAGATTCTTTGTTTAATTCAAGTGTGTCAATTATTGCTGTCGGAATTTGTCCTCTCGTCGTATCAGTACATTCATCCACTGCCAGCACTTGTTTAACTGGTTAATGTCGTGACCAATATGACAGTGACCAGCACAATTCCTTACGTTTCCTACGTTTCCTTTCATAGAAAATTGAAATAAAGTTGAAATATGGCAAACTTAATTATATATTAATTAGCTATTCTGCGTATCCTAATAATTAAATAATTTTTTGTTTAATGATACAAATACGTGCTACTTTGTGCATGCTTTATTGTCATTTATTGCATAATCACTACTTTTTGGCTCTGCGTCTTGTCAAAATACCGTTTATAGTTGAGTACAATATTCTGCAATGTACGCAAATTTTTATTTGTATTAATAGCCGTAATAGCAATAATCGAATAAATGCTAGGGATCCGGGCTCTAGTGATACCTATGTAGATGCTTAGGGAGCAAGCCCATGTCTAACAAAGACTTGCAAAAGACATTAGGAATACAAACATATGTACGCCCATGTCTCTTAATGCATTTATGTAAAATATATGGAAATCAAGGTTCTGCAAAACCGATGTTTTTTATTTTGTATCCTTCGTTACCTATGATTTGATGGAAGAGCAGGTGCATTTTTCAGTTTTATGCTAAATTTCACCAATGGGATTAGTTTGCTACGTTTGCTACAAGGTCAAATTCAAAGAAAGTTTGAAGAACGTCATACTTATGTATAGTAAGTTTTTAGTCACAGAAAAACAATTTATCTACTCATATTTTCAAATATTATTGCAATGGAATTGTACTTAGCGTAGTTTTTATGGTAATTTGTGCAATATTGACTGGCTTTTTTCAGTCAAAGTAGCGCTTATAGCAAAATAGCATTTTGTATAGCAAAAATAGAATAAATTCTATAATTCCGGGCTCAACTTAATACAGCTTGCGATTCAGTTTTCTTTGAATAACTCGTTTTCTATGGCGAAAATGAGAAAAAGTACATGAGTCTAACTCAAATTCTTTTCCAATTTTACATATCTGTACCAAGTTTCATTCAAATCGGTGCTTCAAGCAAAAATCAAGATTTGAATCCTTTGGCGGGAGTTACTTGTGGTGACATTCAAGAATACAACTGAAATAGAACGTTTTTTATTTATACTCTGATTATTGTAAGAAAACGGCAAACCCGTTTTCTTCGTATAACTCGTTTTCTATGGTGAAAATGAGAAAAGATACATGAGTCAAATAACCATTTATTTTTTATTTTACATTATTTCACCAAGTTTCACGAAGATCGGGAGAATAAGAAAGAAGTTTTTAAAGTCAAAAAATTATGTGTCACAAAAAACCTCGCCTCCAGCCCTCTATTTCACCCACTTAGGGTTACACTGTTTGCCTAAAATTTTGCTTGCGTCTCTTTTAATGTGTAACTAGGCTACTACTTAGTGAAAGAAAATGAATTTTGATAGCATAAAGATTTTCGACCTGATCGGTCCCCTCAAGATAAGAAGAAAGATGAAGAAACTTACTCGGAGGTAGGTTGCCAAGAGTCAGGTTGATGATGTCAGTGGTCTGCGACTCTTCCCTCACCAGGAACGCCGTCTGGCCGGCGTTCACAGCTTTTTCGTATATTTTTTCGGCCTGCACATAATGCCAAACATAAGTTCACGGTGCGCATTACAAGCATTACCCATGAATATACAGGAAAATGACTGAAAATGAGTGCCTTGTATTATTGTATGCATGACCGATGACCCATCGATCCCATGACTTACGATTGAGTTGCTTTTCCAATGGTAACAAATACGAACAATTGTTATGAGCTAAGGCATAACAGGAGCCCTTTTTGAGAACTACGTTGATATTGAAGCTCTTGACGAAACAAGCTAAAACAAACTTCCACTACTATCTGTGCTACGCTATACACAAACCAGTAGCTAACATATTTTTCGAGAGTTTAATTATTGTTATTGCATAATATACAACCATCTATGTATACTATTTAAGTATAATTATATAATATATAATGACATACAGCACTACAAATTGGATTTTTTGGCTAACCTTCTTCTTCTCATGGCACTGAGCGATGATGGTGCGGTCCTCGATCTTCGCCTCGACATGGTACAGCGCGCTGCCCTCGTCTACGGGAGTCTTGAACGCAACCTGTAATGGCGAGCGGGAGTGTAGGTTTATAAAAAACGCCACTATGTTTTTCACTGCGTCGGTACAACGGTTAATAATGCTGGGCACAATGCGCACCATTTGAAAGTAATTCAATGTATCACGACATAGGGTGGTGCATCGTGGTCACAAGTTAAGGGAATCTTTTGGTACAACTAGCAGTTCTAAGTATTAGGAAGTAGTCGTTATTCTTGCTCTGAAGACTCAAAACAGTGTGTTTAATGCGTACGGATCCAACAACTTGCCACTATTTCGATGTAATTTTGAAAGTAATTTCAAAATGGTGAAGCGAAAGATCAAGACTCTACAGTTCCGGGTGAGTTATAGCAAATTGGACAAATGTTATCTCTCATAAGTGAGCAAATACAGAAGACTCTATAATATTACGCGAGAGCATCACTGGTAAAGAAATTTCCAGTACCAATGAATTAAGGAGCGGTAGAGCTACAAGTGATCTTTAGCGCAAACATAATCTCAATGCAATCTGATCAGAATTACTTAGGACCCACTTTTTCAAACATAGATATTTTTAAACAAATTGAATTTACTGATTATAAATTTCTTCCTGTTTTGAACACAGTATTTCTCAGCTAAGTGAACCCGACAGGTACCTACAGTACTCTTCACTTAGATTTCTGCGTCGATTGATTTACTAAAATTGGTATTTATAGCAAGATTATAGACACCAGGACTTACTGTGTGCTCTTCTTTCTTGAATATCAACTAAAAGAGAATCTCTGGTGTTTATGTTGTGCGCGATCGATCGCGCTGCGCAAACGATCGATCGATTAAATGCCTAACCTAACCTAACCCAACTTAACCTAACCTAATCCAACCTAACCCCACCTCACCATTGACTAAAATTGACGGTGCCCGAAATTTTAAAATGAAAAAAAAAAAAAAAATAGGCCAAAGACTCAGAAATAGGGGGAAAGTTGAAGAAAAACATTGATTAGGTTAGGTTAGGCGTTTGAACGATCGATCCATCGATCGATCACGCAAATCCATCGATCGCGCACAACATTTATATCCTTCCATTCTTACCGTTTATCACCTTGATTCTGACGGTACAACACCTAACCTATCCTTTGGTATATCATATCTATAACACCAAGTTTACCTGCGATAACCTACAGGTGCCGTCATAGATGCGATGGTACCATTTACCTTGATTCTGCGAGTTTAGAAGCTTCGAACTCTGAACAAACTTATTATAAATACATTGTCCAAGAGACATCCCCTCAAATTAAAAAATTTTCTCCAGTTGGGGAAATTACCCATCCACGATCCGCATAGTGGCAGTGGCACCCTTCCGAGTGTTTTGCCTGAAGTTTGAACGTGTCCTCATGCAGCATTATTCTTTCACCATCACTACAATCATCTTCTGCGACGAATATCGGCGTTTCAAATGGATTTGTAAGTTCTGTTACGAGTGACACCTTCGTATGAAACATCATCCGCATTAAAAGAAGACTTCCCTCTGTACCAGTTGAAAGGATTATTTTACGCAACAGAAATATTTCCAAGACGGGCGAGAGGTTCCGTGCTGTTATGAATAAAAAGATTGCGCTCGATTCCGTGTTGGTAAACAGAGACGACTACAGTCTGCAGAACTGCTGCGCCACTCCAAAAAATCTGGCTTGGAAAGAAGTTCAACGAGCACTACGTGAAAACCTCTACGTTTCCAGCTGACAACCTATACTGCAAAGATGAGTAGCACCGTGTTCAGGTTTTGTAAGATCTTCTTGTAAGACTCTCAACCTTGTTTAATTTATACAGTTCGAATAGAAGACTGCAATATTGAGAAGGTCACGCTCTTTCGATGATCCATAGTTTCGCTCTGAATCCGTTAGTTATGCAGACTTATTGCACAAGTCGTTGACAGCTCCTGTTTCCAACGTACCAATCGTGGTTACTTTTTTATTGGGATCTTGATGATAACCAGTGATGGGCACCAAATACACAAAAGTATTTCAATACTAATTACTAAATACATCTGTAAAATGTAATTAAATACTAGTTAAATACTAATTACATCTTGGAAATGTCTTTAAGTACTAAATACTTAAATACATGAATGTATTTAAATACTTGAGTAAATGCATTCAATTTTTTCCTTTTTGGGCACCAAAAGGCACTAACTCATGTGTATTTTCGGTGTTCATGAATTATTGAATATTGGTATACTAGCACAATATGTGACATTCTGCAAAAGTAGTAAGTAATAATCTAGAGTCTAGATAATATAAAAACAATCCAGAAGGGAGACCTTTCAATTTGACACCTGCTATCACTTCACTAGAGAATTGATTTAGCCTGTTTCAGCATCTTGATTTACTTATGGACATTGAAAATTAAAACACCAGTTCATTGAAATGATTCAAGCAGACAGAAATAAAGTTTGTAGGATCGAAATACCGTCGTGTGTTAAGGATGTTTTCTATCATAACTATGAAGCATAACAGCCTGCAGTCCTGAGCCATAGTTAATTCTTGATGAACTGTGATGAACTGCAGCCTTGCACTACATTGAGCCAGTTAGCATAATAGCATCTTAAGAATGAACCAGTGCTTGAGGATCCTTTGGGACGTGTCTTTCATGCCCACTTTGTTTTGCCTTCCAAAAACATCCTCCTTCTGATTATGCTTTGTTCTATTCTTCCTCTTCTTTCCCGACTTGCTGTTCCCAAACGCCCATTTCGGACATGGGTTCCACGTTTCTGTTGATATTCTTCATGTCTCTTCTTTCTTTCCCCTTTGGTTCACGGTGTACACGGTGAGTAGGGAGGCTTAAAATAGGAGAATACTTCTACTACTGCTTGTGGATTTTCCACTATAGGGGTGTGCAATGAGGGTAATTTCGCTTTTAAGCTAACCACAATCAGACCTAGCCCTCATCACAATAATAAATCATCGTAGAATAACAGGATGCTTCAATGGTAATGTCATACCCTGACTGCATAAGTTTGAGACTGTTGCCAGCAGGCAAGTTCTTTTGCTTCGCTTGTAAAGGCAGCATTCGGTGTTCAGATGCTGTTGCAGCGCTGTTGGCCCTAACCACAGTGGGAATTGTGCGGGGCACAGACCATCATATAGGATGTTCCATCTCTGGCGCCATAACTCTTGAAGATCTGTGATCGATTGAATCCGTCCACGCCTCTGGGGCCGAAAGCTAGGCCTCCTCAAGATTTTTTGAAGACCTTGCCAGAAGGCACATATCTAAAGCTAAAAAATAACAAAGCATCAGGGGCGGACCATATCCCAGCTGAAGCATATAAATATAGTCCTCCAAGGCTGGTAACGCTCCTTGCAATTTTCCTCACCAGGTGTTTTACTTTGGGTTTCCTCCCGGATGATCTGATGAAAGTTATAATATCACCAATAGTTAAAAGCAAAGCCAAATGTGTAACAGACAAAAGCAATTATCGACCC
>LQNS02278101.1:955780-980044 GCA_001587735.2 Parhyale hawaiensis
CCTCTGTTGCGCAACGTATAAACAGCACGGCACTTGTGGGGCCACACACGCACGCACACGCACCGCGCGTACATGTCACCATCACTTACCATCACCGAGAATGTCCAGGGTTCAGACTAGTGCATCCCGGCTAGCTGCATGCGTCAATGTACCGTACCTGACATTTACGCCCCAGTGTGGGTTCACTGTCCCAAGCATACACGGGAACGGTCTGAGGGTCGTAGTAATCATTCGACCCTTCCGTCTCTGTCGTAACAGCTTCTACAATAATTGACAAGGGCCGCGCAGTCAACTGGGGCCTACGTGTAATGTGCATGTATATCTGCAGAACCAACGAATGCATGTCGGCCTATTTGCGGTCCCACAGACAAATATGTTTCGCATACTTTTTATTTGTCCGAAGCTTCATACGAGAGCTTCGGCTTTGCCATACATAATCGTGTTGCAAGTGTAATTAGGAACTCGATTTCCCCGACTATCGCTGAAAAGTCAATTTAACAAAACCTAATAGAGTTTTAACCCATTTCAAGAGTAGTAAAAGAAAGTTCAATGCTTAAAGCTCTATCTTGCGGGTGAAACCAATGTGCACTATTTTATGACAACGGCAAATGTAAAATGCAAGTTGCAGCGCCGCATCCAAAAAATTATTAACATAGTTTACAAGCGATGCCAGTCTATTCAAAAAAAAAAAAAAAAAACTTAAAGATATGCCATCGAGCTCTGTCGAAAAGATCGCTGATGCTTACGACACGGAATTAATTCACGTTTTTAACCGGAAGTGTTACATGCTGACCATTAAAATAGATGTAATAGCACCGTCTGCTGTGTTATTATCGGAGGGAATTCACGACCCAACTGTGGATCGGTTGAGCGATGTTTAACTCTACGCTCTAGCGCCGGGTTGCATCCCGCAACCTGAGGCTCAGAGCACTTCGAGAATGATGTGCGCTGTTTTAGGCAGAGCACTGCTTTGCTTTAAATAGTCAATGCACCATTCAATTGCTATGCTGAAGAGTGCTATTAATCTATGCTTTACGTTTTTTTTATATCACAGTTTGTTAGCCCACCAGTTAAGCATTGTAAGAACTGAGGAAAGCAATACTTGCGAAGCCTTAGGACGCACCCTATCTATTGTAACTGCGAGTCATTAACACATGACAAGAGCTGCGGGTATACGTACAAATATGAGAAATTTAGAAGTAAGGTGAAAAGAATTCAAGCCAAAACGCACAGCAAAAAACAGATAATGTAATACTAAATGCATTTAAAAAATATCAAATACATTGTATTTAAATACTCGAAAATGAAGTTAAATACAGTATTTAATTATATATTTTCGAAAGTATTTGTAAATATATTTTTAAATAACAAAATGTGTTTAAATACGTATTTAAATACAATTGTATTTAAATGCTGCCCATCACTGATGATAACGTCCTAAAAGCCTTAGGCATGCCTGCCGATAAAACAGAAAAAGTAACTAATAATGTATGACTCAAGATTCTGTCACCGTTCCTAGTATAAGTTTTACCCTAAATGGTAGAATTTCTAGTAGAACTCAAAATACATCAGGTGATACGAAGGAATAATCTTTAATTAATACCTCTACCAACCATACTGAAATGGGTGTAGGACGTGCGTTGGATCCAGAATGTCCAGATCCACCAAAACTTGCTCGTATTGATACCGATCAAAAAGTGTTCGTTCTAAAAAATCCGTTGGACTTGCTTAGGGAAAACTATCCCTTAAAAGAAGATAACTCAAGTTTTAAAGTACAAAATAAAAAATTGCAAGAAAAGTTAGACTTGCTAAGTAAAATTCTTAGAGACCCGACCGAGCAAGCGGAAATTACTGAATAGTCGACTTGGCCAGCGAGAGTCAGTTAATTTCCACTAGATCGGGTCCCGTACTCGACAATTTTCCACAATAACATATATAGTAATCCCTGAATCGTTGTCTCAACGTATTCCACTTCCACAAAAAATAGTCAAATCACTTGATATAGAAAAATATCAATAATAAAACAAACTAATACGTTACTTTTAATTCCAAAAAATAACATTCGGTCTATTACGGTAACGTTCTAATATAGCTAAGTAGGCCTAACTCATTATTGAATGTTGTAGTGGTCAGTTGGTATTGAAGTCAATATTGTAAGAAATAGTCGATCCGTTAGTCGTTCTGTCGTATATGATGCCAACATGCGGATCGTGGATGGGTAATTTCCCCAACTGGAGAAAATTTTTTAATTTGAGGGGATGTCTCTAGGACAATGTATTTATAATAAGTTTGTTCAGAGTTCGAAGCTTCTAAACTCGTAGAATCAAGGTAAATGGTACCATCGCATCTATGACGGCACCTGTAGGTTATCGTAGGTAAACTTGGTGTTATAGATATGACATACCAAAGGATAGGTTAGGTGTTATACCGTCAGAATCAAGGTGATAATCGGTAAGAATGGAAGGATATAAACACCAAATTCTCTTGTAGTAGATATTCAATAAAGAAAAGCAAACAATAAGTCCAGGTGTCTATATTCTTGCTATAAATACCAATCTTAGTATATCAATCGACGCAGAGATCTAAGTGTGTCTCTATGAAAGTGCGCTACACACAATAGCTCGTACCGGTTAGGTGGAGGTGTGACTGGAGGTGTTCCTGGATATGATCTAGCGCCAGTGTACGAGCCCTCTCTTAGCTTGGGCACGATAATTAGGAGATAGTGTTCGTATACACGGTCGTAAGGTTCTGTACCGAATGAACGTACGTTGCTTGAGGGGTAAGGAGACACAGAGTGGATAACAGGAGTATGTACTGTGATTCTCTAGATCTTGAACACAGGTTTTACACCGCCTCGTGCGTGTGGGTTTAACGCGTCACACAGCAAAGATAGTAAGGGCGGCACTGGGTTGTGGTAGCTAGGCGTTAGTTCCATTTATAGCCTACAGGGATTGGGCGTGCCTTGGCACTTCCGCTAGGATCAAGACAAGTGCGCACAATGCAGCGACTTATGCCAGCACCCCCGCTCTAGCAACACAACGGCTTATATAGATTTGAGGGTGCAGTGCATCAAGCATGCACAAATACAGGTACAAGCTTATAACTCAAACGTAACGTTTAATATTAATAGGGTGTAAACAACGTACAGTATTTACAAATATTCTTCGCCAAGACCAGCTTCGGCCCAGTTTGAGTACAAGGCGCTGTAAAGCGGCAATTCCCGAAATTTCTCCCCTAGCTTTCACGATATACTGTGTCTGGTACACGGGACCAAAACACATGTCAGCTCATACTTCAGTAATAATAAATTTTTTCTGAGTAGGCAAACGATTGTATTACTTCCATTATTTGTGAAACAATGGCATAGATCCAAGATGTGATAATTAAGAAATATTCAAGGAAAATTGACACGCTTTGTTGAGCAGTGTTCATTTAAGTTTATGAGATAGGTACGTAACGACGGTCAAGGGTTGTGCCCAATAGGACCGAGGGTAGATTTGGCGCCCGTTAAGAAGTAGAGGGATGGTTAGCAGCCAATGGGGTTAGTCGATGGAACCGAAACACCAATCACTGTTTTCCTGTACGGTTCGTTCTTCAACGTAAAACATCTTGATTGGTTGACTGGACACTAAACATTTCGGCACAGAAGGTAATGGATTTGGAAGTCAGAATATCCTCAGCCGAATACTTTGCTTGCTCCATCTGTCGGCGCATGGGCATGCATCCGCTGTTCCCTTTCATAGCAGCCCGCCATACTCGTTTCCAAATTTTTTCCGGAGCTAATTCGTGGTAACATCCATAGAGTTCAGCTTCCCGGTTGTGACGATTAATCGACATGACTTTTTATAATGTTTATAGATTAATTTTGTCATTAATCCAATGCAGTTATGAAAATGGAAGCAAAATCAACCAATCGTGATTATGTCGTAAAGCTGACATAGATACGACGTCACGAATGCACGATGGAAATACTGAGAGTTGTGCTCAGTTTTGGCCCGAAGTGTGGTCCTGGTGTCACAGTCGTCATTTGATACAACGATATTAGCCCTTATAGCCAGTACGCAGCATTGCCTCGATGTTGTGTCCCGGTCTACACTCTCACTCTCCACTCTGCTGAATTGTCGCGAATCTCTACCAAATGTGATCGATGTGCCGGTAATATAATGGCATAAGATGTGAAGCTACCATTTTATGCCTGTGGTGTATACCCACGAGCCTTTAAATCTCTCAGTGCCAGTGTAGAGATCTGTTGGGGTGAGCGGTATCGTTCAGGGGACATTGTGTTCTGATTTTACCGAACTTTTGTTCATATGGCGGTCGAGACAAACATTGCCCCGACGTTAAACTCCGAATACTTCGCTGCCGAAGTTCCAAATATGTATATGTCCCCATTGTAGATGCCAGTTGTGTCCACAGCGTCTCTGGCCTGCAAATCTTATATTAGTGTTCCTGAATTGGTGAGATGTCTGTGAAGATGCCACTTGTGTCAACTGTGCCTCCAATAATCCACTTCATCCCAAGGCCTCATATATCGAGTCTCTTAGGTGGTGGTATTCGTGTGTGCTGACATCAAGAGAAGTGTCTGCGTTTTATCAAATACTTTGCGTTACAAGGGTGCTATCGGAACATCATTTACCATTGTACAAGATGAAAAAGACCGCGTTCTTGAAAGTGTTTCCAGCACATGTCGAGCATATTACTCCACAATCGTAGGAGACGTAGATACTAGGGAGGTCTGTCATTAGTGTGTAATAATCGTACGCCAGCAGAGTTGTCCTCCCATAGCTCCGTTGTCCGGAGCTTCGTCAGCGCTAGTTTCTTGAAAATGGCCCGAGAGGGAGCTTTGCAGGTCGCAGCGACCCCAATGTACAGTTCTTCAGTAAGTGTGTGCGGTTGTGAATATTCAGGCTGCTATAGGAGCTCAAACCGATACTTAAGTGTTATAGTTTGAAGATGCTCCTGGCCCATCACTATGTTACAATACTAGAGATATCAGCTGCATATCGGGCGGTGTTCGATGTCGTGTCATGCACTCATGCGATGTTCAGTGCTCTTGTGGATCGGCTACCGTTTTATGAGTCATTGGCCCACCCTTCAACACTGCAATTTTGCTTGCAATCATAAATCAAGTTAACGGCTTTATGTTCTCACATGTTATAGAGCCGCTCAGCTATCCGAAACCGAGGAGAGTTAGTTGTTGGCCAAATGATAAGTGTTTACCGCTTGGAAACAGAGAGTTTAAAAAGTTAGTCAATTAATGACTGCCCACCCGGTTACAAGGTGGCAACGCAAAACTAGAATCCACTGTGTGATGTAAGTAATAAATGATGGGAAAGATTCATTTGTGTCCCTTATTGCTGAATATTAGCCTCATTAGGACGCCGTAATGAAATAACGCAGAGTTAAAAATGGCAAAGAGTAGGTTTTCAGTTTAGGCAGCGAAGTGTTATGGTTTTCAAAGGACCAGGGGTCTGGCGGGTGAAGGATGGCTATGAAATTGTAATGCGGGTTAGGAGCGCAGAAAAATGGGAAGAAATTGTAAATAAATATAGCTAGCCTGATGCAAGCAAGCCCATGTTTTTTATTGTTTGACTAAAACATTATTATTGTTTATATTTTTTATTAATTCAATTTTATTTATATACCTCTTTCATTAATACCCTGCCAGTAACGCACGAATCACAGTCTATGAACTAAACGCTGTATAGTGCATTCACGTTCGGTAGATAAGTACAGCAATGTATGCAGTTGGCATGTTATTTTACTTATTTACCTGCAGGGGCTGCTCCAGTTTGTTCTTGTAGCAAAGAGTGGACTTGATGTGGGCAACAAACCCGCGAATGTCCACAGATGTGGTGACGGAATCCAGCGGCACCGCAGCAACATCATTCTGAGCCTCTGCAGAAAGGAAAAAATTGCTCTGTAAGAAAAGTCTATGCAACTTTTCAGCCAGGGCTGCGTTGCGAACTTTATTTCAGAGTGTTATTATCATTTTCCATACTGACCTATAGATAGTGATAATAGGTGTGCGAAATTCGACAAGGCCAACCATTGGCCATGATTATAAGCTTTGGTTTTTGTTCGCAATATTGATGTTGTTAACGTATTTGTACAAGCAAATATGACTAGAATAATACAATCTTTGTTAAATTACCTGGTATATGTTTGTTTCAGACGCCCTTAATGTACGTAACAATATAACGGAAATACCTTTGAGCAAAAGTCATCCAAAAAGATGGTAGCTACAGTTATACATTCGTGGCCATTTAAAACTTCCTAATGGTGTGTAAGGTAACCGAGTTTGTTTAATTTCATTATTAGACTTCGTTAGGATTGAAGATACATCATCAAGATACGAGGTTTGTTCCATATGGATACTGTAAAAAAAGTGTAAAGAATAAACGAACGTGGACACAAAGAAAAGAAAGCGTATGCCGTTTAGACAGTCGATGCTGTGGAGAGAACCAGCGACCATGCCCACTGACTGCTATTTCTGTCCAATCAACCTATATGCGCGGAATTAACTGTCAGAAAAGGAGTGGTTATATATGCGTTTCGCACATGCAACATATAAAAAATTGAACAAGTGTGTATAGTTGAAACGCGTTGCTACCTATGTTGTCCATGTAAGACTGGAAGATCATCAAGTGATAACGAATGGAGAGGTCGAAAATATATATGCTGGCATGCTCAATCAACGTCGAAGTCTGGCCGTCGAAAGCTCTTTTTTGGTGGGCCCCACGGCAGTTGTGCACCAGAGGCAGTCATACAGATAGGCAGACATACAGATAGGCGGACATACAGATAGGCAGACATACAGATATCCAGACATATAGATAGGCGTACAGATAGTCAATCGGAAGATCACATGAATACATACGGATAATGGAAGAGCTCTACCGAGGCCGCTGGGATGCAAACTTTCCTACAAATTACTGTTGGTTTCGGAAAAATAGATTGAAATATACCCTTCACAAGAGATTATCCCTGTGGAGCTCTTCATCCACGAGCAGCCTGACAAGGTATTGGTTTCCTCTGATCTGAGTGCCGGAGCGTGAGTTCGATGTTTAATGTACTGTACTTTAAGTTTCTGTTCCTTTCATATCACTGTCACCAGCTGGTACAAAATCATTAAACTAAAAAACTGGTGGTACTATGAAAACTCTAGAATAATTAAATGCTTGACACATTTGTAGGTGCTAGCCAGTGTTGTATATATGTTGTGCGCGTTTGGTGGATTTGCGCGATCGATCGATCGTGCTGCGCGTTTGGTGGATGTTGTAGGTATTAGGCCGTAATTTCGGGTAAGTTGGACTAGATTCGGGTTTAATGTCGGGTAGGTTAGGGGAGGTAAGGACTGTTTTTTTTTTTGTTTTCCATTTTTTAATTTGAACGATCCACCAAACGCGCAGCGCGATCGATCGATCGCGCAAATCCACCAAACGAGCACAACATATATAAGCCCGGTATAGCCGAGTACAGCTCAGAGTTTGTCGAGAAGCTGAACAATCGAGCAATTGCGTACAGGTAATCAAACATCAGCATATATTTCATTTTTAGGCAGTCAACGTTCGTTGCAGTTATCAATGATAACTTTAGAAGTTTATCCGTACCTCGACCCTCAGTCGAACTATAGGAACAATTTCAGCGGCTGTTCCTAGTTTCAGTAGTCAACCAAAACTTCACCCCGTGAGTTCAGCACTCACATTCTAGTTGACAGTGGCGGACTAACTTCCTACTCACCAACCATACTGTATATCAGCATAAATAGAGCTAGGCAGTACCTAGATACTTTGTATTTAGATACTTTTTGTATCTAAATGCTATATCTAGATACATATAACCTGTATCTAGACAAATATATAGCTACTTTCTAGATACTTTTAAATATTCGATTAAAATTTGATTGTTGTCAACTCGGCCCTATTATTTTTCATCATCCCAGCAGATGGGGCAAACTATAATTACAGAAAAATGTACCCAATCAGAATATATTAAATTATTAACGCGAACTCAAAGTGGTACAAAGACAATCAATTGACATTTGTTTTGAATTATGCGCTATTTGAGCCGCAATTCGTTCAGCGGTCTGAGCTCTAAACATGTGATATGTCAATAGCTGTCTGACAGACTGCAGTGTTGTCACTTGATAATCTTGAATGCAGTAAAAGCCAAAAATATATCTATTATTGACTGTAAAATTTTATTAGCATTCCCCATTACCCGTTGAGATATATTATGACAAGACAAAAGTGATCAATTAGGCAATTACGTAGGCATAGACTCTTTGGCAAAGTAAATGCGTAATGGTCATTAATGCAAAACAGTATTCTGAAAAACCCAAATCACATCCACCTAAATTACCAAATGAAGTTTTTAAACTAATGAATGCGGTCGTATACAGTCATAAGCATATTTATTGGCACTGTGCAAGAAATCGCACATATTGTTCTTAAAATCCTGTTCAGGAGGTTGGAATGCAAGTCAATTACATACAATCATGTGTATACCTACAATCATGCGTATTTCTACCTCTTCTTTCCGATGCAACAATTAGAATTTTGAAAATCGCTGTAGTAAGAGAGAAGTGAGCCGAAGTATGACTATTGCAGATTCAAAATTGTTGACACGGTTTATTTTTATTTATCTACAAGGTGTGTACACTGTGTAATTCTGCTCTGACTTCTTCCGACATATTATATTTATTGTTAGAACTTTCTATTCAAATGATGTTTTCATACTCATCTTGATATTATTCCACATCAGATAATTGTTACAGTATATTTTCATAGAAATAAGAGATTATTGTGATGGTGAGGTTAACTATACTCTGTCCATTTTATCAAGGTAGTTTGGGCATGATCAAATACCTCTACAGCGCTGTCAAAATTCTCAAAAAATGAGCATAGAGTTGGCAGCGCTCTAGAGGATTTTGACCACGCCCAAACTGCCTCGATAAAATAAATGGATAGAATATAAATGTCGTGCGCGAACGATGGATTTGCGCGATCAATCGATCGCGCTGCGCAAACGATGGATGTTGTAGGTATTAGGCCGTAGTTTCGGGTAAGTTGGACTATATTCGGGTTTAATGTCGGGTAGGTTAGGGGAGACAAGGACTGTTTTTTTTCTTCATTTTAAAATTTGAACGATCGATCGCTTGCGCAGCGCGATCGATCAATCGCGCAAATCCATCGATCGTGCACAGCATAAACACGACTAAGCTGTGCCAATCGATGACCCCTTATCCAGGCAGTACATATATCATTTCGGATTGAAATTGAAAAACGAGGTGTCCTACTCAAATGAGGCTCTGCACTTCATTTTATCGAGATGTTTAGTGGAGTGAGCGATGTATGAAGTTCGTCGTGTGAATTGGAATTCGTCGCTTAGTTATAATTTAAGGGTAGATTTAATGTGTTCTCGAGTGACTCGCTATAGAAGGACCAAAATAGACCCACAAGGTTGACTTGCGTAGAACTTAAAATAGAAGTTCTCCTTTCATCATTCTGAATTGTGTTGCAGGTGTAAGGAAATACTCAGCCTACTTTTAAGTGGAATACAGGATCACTTTGTTCCTTTGCCTGGCTGTACGCTTCCTTACATATAATGTAAATTGCATATGACATTTTGGCAAAACTCTAAGAATTGATAGTTGAGTTCAGTTAAGCCGTTACAGGCTGGGCTTGTCCGAAATTTCAAATAGGCTACACGCGCTTTCACTTACCTTTTCTGAATCGCTTTACATGTGTTAGAACCAACCTAATCACTGCTGCAACTCCATTTTAGGGAGCAAGGCTAACTTTCGAAAGTTTCATTTAGAATCAGATAAGTTAATGCATTGAGACTGAGGAAGTTAACTCACTCTTTTGAATTCTTGACAAGCTTAGATTGCTGGGCTTAAATTCGCCTACCAATCAATGGGATCTTTGCTTTAACTTCTGCGGAAAAGTAACAGTTACTGCAAAGTCAGAACGACCGCACATCCTAACTGGGAACAACACACATGCATTACTGCATATACTGTATGTGCCTTCTGGCGAGGCCTCCTAAAGTACTTAAGGAGGCCTTGCTCCTGGCCCCAGAGGCGTGGACGGCTTCAATCGATCACAGATCGTCAAGAGCTATGGCGTCTGTGATGGAACTTCCCATACGACGATCTGCGCCCCGATAAACCCCTGTAGGGTTAGGGCCAAAAGCCCCGCACTCACATCTGAACACTGAATGCTGCCTTAATAAGCTAAGCAGAACTCGCCTGCTGGCAACAGTCTCAAACCTACTCAGTCCGAGTCTGATATTAACCCTGTAGCATCCTGTTATTGCACGATGCTTGATTGTTCAGGTGAGGGGTAAGTCTGTTTGTGAGTTTCTTAAAGGTAACATCACCCTGATCGCACGCCCCTGCTGGAAAATCCCACAAGCAATGGTTCGTTCTTAAGATGCTATTATGCTAACTGGCCCAAAGTACTGCACGGCTGCAGTTGATCACAGTTCATCAAGAGCAATGGCCCAGGACTGATGGCTGTAAAGCTTCAGAGTTATAGGGGAAAAATTTACTGAAAACCCGACGGTGTTTCGAGCTTCAGACTTTTTTTTGTTAGTTTGAATCATTTCAACGAACTAGTGATTTAATTTTCAATGTCCAAAAGCTAACCACGAAGCTGAAGCAAGTTAAATCAATTCTCTAGTGAAGTGATAGCAGGTGTCAAATTGGAAGCTCTCGCCAGTGAATTGTTTTTGTATTATTTAGAGCATTACTTGCGACTTTTGCAGAAGGTGTGTCACATATTGTGCTAGTACATCAATATTCAATTCATGAACACTAAATATATACCTGAATTAGTGACTTCTGGTGCCTAGAAATAAAAAAAAATACATTTACCCAAGTATTTAAATACATTCCATGGATTTGGTATCTAATTACATTTTACCGAAGTGTTTAGCATTTAAATATTTCATTGTATCTAATGCCTATCACTGCAGGTCGCGAATATCATCGCTACTATATCTCATCGCACAGCCACAGACTGACGTGAATTACTGAAGAATTCACCCTGCAGTTGTAGCTTAAGTGGCCTTGGAAATACAATATTCTATACTTGATAGAGATACTTATGTTACAATGAATCTATGATTGTATTTGTTTCTTCCATGTTAAGACCGGTTAAAAAAATGCAACTGTACTGTTGGTACTGCTTTTACATTACTCAAACCAGGGCTGGTCACTATTTCTTGCAGTTTGTAAGCCCGCATAATGTCAGTTTTCATTATTCTGCTTTCTGCTTGTATCCATTATTTTATGCTTCCTCAGGAATATTTTCTAACCGTGTTTCAGTATGTTACCATTTTTCTTAAAGTGTTCAATGAATTTTTTTTTTTCACATTTTGTTGAAAGATGACGACTGAGTAACTTAGGTGATCTAACATTATGAAGTGCGGGTCTGCTGGCACGGATTCGCTGCTGTAATTGGAAGTATGCAAAACATGAAAAAGAAAATTTATCTTCAAGCAATCGCTTGGTGACAACCACTGATTATCGTACCAAAGTTACATATTAAATAGGAAGGACAGATTTAATTTTGCACGAAGCTTGGGAACATTGTCTTGGCAGACTGTATTGTTATGAAGAAAATCGAATTTTCCACAGCACAAACTTCAATTGTATTTCATAGTAAAGGGTATAACGTGTACTACCTATTCATAAATCCCGAATTTCCCACAGTTTTAGTGATTTTTTTTTAAAACAATTTTTGACATATACAGAATCGATTATCATCCCACATCGACTGCCTTTGTTGACAAATCTATGTTTCTTGTTCAAAAATCTATTCCCCATATCTTTATGGATATACTGGCTTTTGTTTGAAGTCTATAGGTGAATTGGAAAGAGTTTTATCTTAGATTACAGCTATGGGCCCGATTTTAGTGGGCAGTCAAGGTATGTTGCGGTCTATGTTTATGCTCATCGCAAATCACACAACCGTATTGTAAAAGTATCTATACTAAAAGTAATGAAGAAGGCTAATACGCATTAAGATGAATTAGCAGACATTCCTTAACTGACCATACGTTCCAGGCGCAATGGTCGCCATATATGGCGTCTTTCTGTGGCCACATTCGTGGTCAACATCACAGTAATCATGACAATTGATCGTGATTCCTGAAAAGCACAAGAACGGTCAGTAAATTTGTAAACAAACCCGAAACGCCAGGTTTAATAAAAAAATAGATGCCTATCACATTTACACGGAAGATAGTGAGAATGGATTTCTTGTACGTGCTAATTTATTATAAAGCCATTGCACAGGTAAACTAGCAGTGTTTGATGTATGTCGTCGCTCCCTACACAGGCACAAAACAAACTAAACTACAATTCTGGAAATCAATATAACAAACAGTCACAATAATATTGCTTAATTTACCCTTACCTTAAACGAAATCCTGCACGGACACATAGGATGGCACTTCTTACCAACTCAAGAAAAGTAAATCGATGCATCGTAAATTAACATTTACTGTGTCTCTTGTTTCTCAAATGCAATGAAAAATTGCCATGATATCAACTCTATAATGCCCTCCCGTATTGTCCTCACTTCGTAAAAATGAACACCCGGCGGTGCCAAACTTGGGTCAGCTCTGGCCATTCTTCAGCTATTCCGGGTCCGATCAGTACTGTACTCACTTAATTAGCATTAAATAATGTAACACCACCTGCTGGCACCCACCTTGCTTAATGTAGCCAATAAGCCCATAGAAGTAATACGGAGGCATCTTGCGGAACGGGAAGACTCAGAGCGCCTCGAAGCTAGCCAATGATCGTTCACTGCTAAAACACGGGGCATGAAAAATTTAAACTATCACAAAAGACTTGCTTAACTTCAAATTTACTATCAGTAAGTCAAAGAAGATTCGAGCGCTTTACGATCATGTATGTTTGGAAAACTGTAGAAGGAATCACTGTCGACGTCAATGGGTGAATCCAGGCCAGACACTCAGACCGTACTGGTTTCACTTGCGAAGTGCGACTTCCGATCAAAACTGGTGGTGATGAAATAGCTACGAAGTAGTCTATAGTTTTGTCGTCCGAGGGGGGGGGGCAAGATCATTCAACGAAATACCACGTCACATTCGATTCGAAATGTCACCGGTACTCAGAATGCCAATTTTAAAAACTTGCTGGACGTATACTTACTGAAAGTGGCAGATAAACCTGCCGTAAGCGGCTACGTGAATTGTGGGGATAACTCGTTGTTAGCCACCCCACTGGTCACGGACTGCAGCATCACCTCTGCATAAGATGGGTGGCGCGCATAGCGCCACCTGGACCTCGTCCGAGCTCATCAAGGTAAGGTAATTGCCGATACCACCGATGCAATTAGAAAAATTATGCCAGTTCAAGCTCTGTGGACGTGGCAATTTTCGCTAAAAAAGTACTAAAAGCACTAGATAAAACTTTGTAAGTAGGTGAGTGTAGTGATTTCTATATATTCAGCTAGAAACTAAAAGATGATCTGTAACAGAAATATCACCCACTATATAGCTAATGGCTGGTACACACGCTAGTTAAAAGAATGAGTTTCTTCTGCTAATCGTTTTAAGTTTATGAAAAAAATGTGTTAAGATGTTAGCCGACAGTTCAGTTTGCCCAAGTGCCGTTCGCAATATTCAGAATATCTCGTCAAATTTCGAGAGAATCATATTACTCTTTTTTTTTGCAAATGTGTGCTGTTTAAATGGAAATAGGAACGCATTCGGACGCGGAAATGATGAAACTCGTTCTTTTGAGAAGAGTGTGTCCAAACTTTAGCACTGGGCAGTGAGATTTCTGAACATCTTGAAATTATAGTCAAGCATCGGCAGCCAATGTCACTGTTGTCCTGCGGTCGTGTGCTTCAGGAAGTATGAAGGATATTCGATTAAGGGTCAATGCCTGAAACTCAATTGAACAGGTTGAAACCAGAGCACCGGCCTGAAGTTTCAGACAAGTGAATCCTTTAGGGGCTAACTTTGCCTGCCAATCGACCACGCCTTTGGGAATCTGCCTGCCGCCAGCCATCTGCTACCTTTTTCGTCCCGTACGTACTAAGAATGATACCGATGCCTGAAGGTGCTGTGAAATTCTGTATGATGAGCACAGAAACTTGGGCTTTTCATTATTACCTATCAAACCAATCAAATCTCCGGCACGGAGGTTATGTTTTTGTCGAGTTTGTCTGTGTCTCTGTAACCAAAATAACTCAAAAAGTTAAAAAACGGATCTTACGATATTTAAATCAGTTGTTGGGTATATTAGACGGAACAGATGATTATATTAGATAAAACAGATAGTTAATTTTCATTGAAGACCTCTTCAACCGTTTGTTTTGCTGGTCAGCCTCCTTTTGTCTATAACACAACATAAAAAGCCAAAATTTGCACGAATTGTTAGATTAGATTAGATAGGCGGCAGTAGACGAACCAAGAGGCCCATTCCCAAAGAGCCGCCGGGACTAACACCCCGGCCCTCTATGAGCGATTGCCATTATGTTAGTAGGATGTAGAGGACTGGGGATACGAGAGGAGAAAGAACGGAAGACGAAAGAGAGAAAAAAAAAGGAAATAAAAAGAGGGGGGAGAAGCATCTCCGCCAAGGAGATGGTCATGAATGACCGCAAGTATGATCGATAGCCGCTGATATGCGGAGCTTAAATATATAGATGGAGCGGAAGTGAGAAGAAGTCAGCTTAAAATGGCCAGGGAAGCTTTGGCCATTCCGTGCTTGTGACTCGTGGAGGAGGAGTTCTTAGCTGTGGAGGATGTCTCTCCCAGTGTATGTCAAGACGATTTTTGCACGAGTTGACCGACTCCGCACCAACAACGCTGGAAGGTAGTCTATTCCAAATGCTGACTATGAAATAGGGAAAGAACTGCTGACTTAAGGTTGTTCTGCGAGCTTTATGCTTGAGGTTTTGACCTTTGTTTCGCAAGCAATCATTAAGGTCTCTTTCAATGAGTCCCGTTATAGGTACGTCGTTGAAGCCATTTAAGCACTTGAATGTTTCTATTAGTTGCCTCTTGAATAGTCTTTGCTCGAGAGAGATCAGACCCAGTTCTTTTGGGCGACGTCATACGACTTGTTTTTCAGCTGCTGAAGTATCAATTTCGTTGCTCTGCGTTGGACTCTTTCCATTTTATCGATAACTTTACAGAGATGAAGCGACCAGAATTGAACAGTAAACTCTAAGTGTGGCCTCACTAATGCCTTGTATAAGGGAACAATGATGTCCTTGGACTTGTATTCGAAGTTTCTGGTGAAGAATCCGAGTACTCTGCTTGCCATTTTCCCATCTTGTCAACTTGCTGACTGTGTTGTAGTTTGTATGTAATAGTGATTGCTAAGTCACGTTGTTGAGTGACAGTAGTCAATTCCGTCCCATTCATTTTCAATAGGGTGGAAGAGTTCACCAGCCCTTCTTGCATTACTGAGCATTTGTTGACATTAAAGTTCATCTGCCACGTTGCGCTCCATTCCATGAGGTGGTCAAGGTCTTGTTGGAGCTCGGCTCTTTTCGTTGTAGGTTGTTACTAGGAGAAAATGAACAAATTTTTGTGTTGATCTGTTTGTCCGTGTGTTTGTGTGTCAAAAGGTTTGTTTTTATTTTTATCAATGACTTAACCCATAAAGTTTAAAATAGTTCTTCATAAAACTTGTTGGAATTATTAAAAGTGACAACTGGACAAATTTTGGTAATATCGGTTCGTCCATTTCATGTACTTGACTAACGTTAATCTTAGTGTTTCTCAGAACGTAACAGAAAATGCTTCCGAAGGATCTTCATGAAAATTACAGAATTTGTTATGACCTCCGTCAAGGAGGTTATGTTTTTGTCGGATTTGTCTGTGTGTTTGTCTGTCCCCAAGATAACTTAGAAATTTAGAGATGAATCTCAACGAAATTTACAGGGATTGCTTGGCATAATAAGAGTAACAGATGATTAACTTTTAGTGAAGATCCGTTCAACCGTGTGTAGGTTTGTTTGTTTGTTTCTGTTCTGTTTTCTTAGTACCATAATTCCTTCAAGTTATGGGCGGATTTTTCTGAAATTTATGGGACTTCTTACGCATATCACGAAGAGTAAATAACCAAATGTTTGTGATGATCTATTCAATTGTTTGCTTATTTGTCTTTCAGTTGGACTTTCTGTTTATTAGCAATATAATTCAATAAGTTATGAAGTGATTGTTGTAAAATATACATGAGTTATCAAGTTTAAGACGACCAGTATATAGTCATATTTTTGTGACGATATGTTTGTTTGTCTGTGTTTGTTTTTATGATTGTTAGCAAAATAAGTTAAAAAGTTATGAACGGATTTTTATGAAATTTACAAGAGTTTTAGGCATAATACGAAGAGTAAAAATATTAATCGGGTCTAATTTGGTGAGAATTGGTTGATCTGTTGGGGTGTTTGACTAAAGATTATCAGCAACATCATTCGAAAAGTTATAAACGGATCTTCGAGAAAACTACAGGAGCTGTGATTACTGTTAAAAAGTACAAATCACCATATTTTGGTGCTGATAGAAAGGAAATTATAGTTTTCGAACCAATTTGAATTTTCTGTTGACGTTGCTTTGCTTAGCGGAGGCATGCGCTCTAAAAGTTCTCTAGTAATTATTAAGAGCCACAAATGACCATATTTTGATGATAATAAAAAGAAATTCTGGAATCAGGACCAATTCTAATTTTTCGCAATCATTGCCTTACTTGGGTTAGGACGGCGCTCTCACAGTGCTCTAATTTCACGGTAATGGACGGCCATACGAGAAGTTAATCAAATAAAGAGGCTCCAGGCGGCTGAGTGCAGGCACTGTTTCGTATTTCAAAGTCGGATAACTTGAGCTCCACCGCTGCTTTCATTGACCCACTTCCCTCCTCCCCCCCCCATAACATACATGACAATCTTAAGCCAACATCGCCACAGGCAAAGTAAACTAAAAGTTATTCTAAAATGTGTTTATATTGCATAAATATACATATGCAATGCGCAGCACAGATGAAACTTGGTTACTCTCTTGACGCAGCTACTTTATGGATCTATAGCTGTAGACGGTATGAGACTCTGTCAGCAACATCGGATGCAGTCTTATCACCTCCGACAAGAAGGTTATATTGTTTTCTCGGAGTTTGTTTGACTGTATGTCTTTCTATCACCGAGATAACTGGAAAAGCTACGGACGGAGCTTCATTGCATTTGCTGCTTGCAGTAATTGTTAGGCAAGATAGAAGGAACAGATGATCAACTTTTGGTGAATATCTATCAGACGCTTGTTCGTCTACCTGTTTTTTCTAACATCACCTTGAAACCTAGATAATTCTTCGGACAAAAACCAGGTGACGTTATTCACGCTTCAACATAACTTAAAAAGTTTTAAACAGTTTTCCATGAAATGTACAGGAATATTACGAGGAGCAAATGACCCAACGAAAGCAATGATTTGTTCGTTTATTTTTTTCCCGTCCTATGTTTTTTCACAAAGAAAACCCTAAAAGTTATGAACGTATTTTCACGAGCTTTGAAGGAACTGTTGGAAATGTAAGGAAGCACAGAGGACCAAATTTTAATGAGATCAGCAGTTCCTCCTTTTCTATGTTCATCTTTCTGTACCTATGTCTTTTTATTTTAAGGAACATAGCTTGAAAAGTTATGAACAGATCTTCAAGAAATTGATTGGAAGTGCGAGGAATGTTGATAGGAACAGCTGATCCAATTTTTACCCTATCCAAAGGAAATCCTGGATGTGGGACCAATTTGAATTTGTTATTAACAATTGGGCAGCAAAGTTAAGTCTTCGAAGATTAACTAGTCCTTAAGTGCAGACAGAAACCTTGGCTTCGACCCATTGATACGCGACTGTTTGAGGCGTTAACCTTTCAATTATATACATATATATACTTTTTAATATAGACGTTTCAATCAGCACAACACAATCGGGTTGCTTCGGAAACCTGCAACACGTGGCACATTAGCAACAGCAAAGTTTGTTTCTGCGGTCCCAGATAAGTCGAGTCGGGTGGGTTTGGAATTAATTGCCTGCATGGCCCTGCAGGCGTTCAAATCAGCTGTTAAATGGCTTTTTGTTGGATTTATTTAGCAGCGTTTCGGGCTTTCCGATGTTGCAAAGGGCTTCATTTGGGTGGTACTACCTGTCCGTGGTGGCCCAAGCGAGAAGTTTTAGTATATAATAACTAGAGAGCATTCAGAGAGTGCATGCCGCCGCCAAGCAAAGCAACAGTGACGAAAATTTCGAATTGGCTTTCAAACCATTATTTTCTTTGTATGAACACCGAAATCTAATCATTTGTGCCTTCTGATAGAATTGACAATTTTCGTAATTTTTTTGAGGATCCGTTCGAAACTTGTTGAGTTATGCTACTAACAAACATTGAAAAGAACGTAAGTCAAACACACAACCGGACAAACAGATCATCACCAAAATTTAATCATTTATGTCTTTTAATATTACTAACAACTCCTGTCAATATCATAAAGATCAATTAATAACTTTTTGAGTTAAAGTGCTAACAATCATAAAATTAAACACAGTGACACACAAACGAACGAACAAACAAACAGAGCATCCCTAACTTTGGGTGATTCACTCTTTGTACTATACCTAAAAAATCATATAAATTTCATAAAAATTAGTCACTAACTTTTTGAGTTATAGCCTTAAGTAAAAATACGCAAACAAACATACAAACGGATTTCACAAACAGTTAATCATCTGTTACTGTTGACATGACAAACAATTCCTGGAAATTTCGTTCGTTTGTTTGTCACTGTGTTTAATTTTATGCTTGTTAGCACAATAACTCAAAAAATTATGAGTGGATCTTTATGAAATTTATGGGAGTTGTTGGTAATGTTAATAGACATAAATGATAAAATTTTGGTGATAATCAGTATGTCTGTTTGTCTTATGTTTGTCATAATGTTTGTTAGTAGCACAACTCAAAAAGATCCGTTCATAACTTTTTGCCTAGCCTTGATGACAGACAAACATGACAAAGACATAACCTTCTAGGTGGAGGTAATAAACAATCCAAATCAAACGCGTCCTTAGTTAACTTTGGCGGAGAGCTGAAAATTTTGGTTTTACTCATCTTATCCACTCCTCTTATTTCGTTGCAGTCAGCCCACCTACAGCCAAATGGCCCAAACTTCGGCAGCTTTTGCAGCCAAGATCTATCTAACTGAATCAGCTGAATTACGGACGGAGAATTAACTGCATCACTGAGCGTTATCGTGAAATTAAAGCTAATGCCAACCGACTGTAGATAATACTAGATATTCAGAAGAACGGGTAAGCTATTCATTCAAGTGTTGTGTGTTTGCTTCTCCCACTTCGATCGGTATAATCTAATCGAATTAGCTTTAAAGGGTAAAAATTTCATGTCGGAGGGTAAGATATACCATTTTAGTCGGAGTTCTAGGCGTCGTAAAATAATTATGCTGAAAATGGGCGGAAATTTCAATCCTGCATTGCATTGAGCTTTTGGCTAGTTCAGGGTCAAGTCTAATCTATTATAACCAACATCTGAAACTATCCACAAGCACTGGTGAATCAATCATTCAGAACTGAAAAATCATGATATGCTAAAACTTATTAAATTGGATTATCTCGAGCTCAGTGAGGGCTTCGGAAACGCTACCATTGCAGCTTTTTTTTTTTTTTTGAAAATTCAACTGAGTATCGGCGTCGTGTCGCCGTCCAGATACCACTGTAGTTCTATCATACAAAGTAGCCAGCGCTTAGCGTCATTATTATTAAATTACACCAGACTGGCGACGTGGGAACGGAGAAACCCCGTGAGGTTGACAAATCCCCGCGTAACCAGCCCAGCGAGTCAAGAAAAAAAAAACGAAGAAAATGTCAGAGATCTCAGAATAGCTCTGTGTAATGCTGCTAATACCCGCACCAGCAAAGACAGAGCCATCAAGACCATTCCAAATATCCTCCCGCGATGGAGAAACGAACGAGAATACTGGCCCGTATGGCATCGTAACGGATCCAAGGCAAACTCATGAAGAGCACCAGTACGCCAAGTATATCTCGCCCGAACAAATGGCTCCGGAAGAAAGTCAGACAGTGGATGACTAGGGCAGTAACCCGGAAGTTATAAATTTTATGCAAAAAGCAGACCCCACCAACTCTGCGACAATGCGCCAGATCACAAAGCACAACATCATACAGCACGAACGCACACCTACGAGCCACTTTGTCAAGCAAACACAATGACAATCGGTAGCAGAATCCCAGACAACGGAACGGTATTCCAGAAGAGGGAGGACATAGCAATATTATTAAAGCAGCAACGTGCCAATTTTACCTAGCCAAACACCCTCCAAGCATCTGGCAACCGAACGAATGTGGGACTCAAACGTCAACTTTGGATCAAAATTGACACCCAAGGTTACTAAGTCATCAACCACAGGAAGTGACACACTTTCCAGTATGAGTGCAGGGAAAGGAGGTCTCACTTAACGCGACCTGAACACGAGCATGGTCTTAGTCTTGCCCGCATTTAGCCTCGTCCCCCACCTAGAACACCAGGAAGCAATCACTTCGAAATCATGCTGAATGGATTCTGAATCCTCCAACTTATCTCTAGGCTTATCGCAAACAGCCAGCAAAGTCGAATATATTTCTTTTCATCTTTAGAGAATTGATCTGGCAACGACGAGCTCGTTTTATCAGAGTAATGTTGATTGTAAACTTGAAAAGCTGAAACAAAGACCATGGAAAATTTGACTTCATGAACCTAAAACATTTCGCACTTCGTGCTCGCTCGTGAGCAGCCGCCCTGAGAATTTTCCAAAACTGACAGGGTAAAAAAAAAACACGCCGACTGCACCACTGATGTTATGAAATACTGCCTCATCCATTATGGTGGCTATCGGCAGCAGTCACATGATGGACAGGAAGTGGAGAGGGTGGGGGGGATGGCATCAGGTATACATGAAGCTTCAGTTGACATGGGACGGCGCAAGGTGTCAAGGGAAAAATATTCGTGGGAAGTGTTTAAATGGTGATGGTTATAAAATGCATGCGCCCAAAACCTGGGCATGCAGTTAATTGGTAACTTTTGGGTAGTAATCTAAAGTAAAATCTAACGTAATTCATAGCGACAGTGACTTTGTGTCAAAGACCTATCTAACATTATGTAAAAGAGGTGGAACACGTACGTGAATTACTTCACGTTTTAAATATTGATCTTTATAATTTCTAAAAATATCTAGAACGCCTCGTGGGGTAATACCATTACCCGAGAAAAGAGCTGAGTCAGGAGTTACAAATTCAACGCCGTCATTTTTGATGACCTAACCCAAAATGTCATGCATTTTTAACATCTAGGTCAACCCACCTGACTGCCTAAAAGAGACTTTGATGATGGCTCAACTCCTACCTCATATTCGGTGGACACACAAACAAACAACTGCAAACAGTACCACCACACTACACTTCGTTCGCGGGTGATATAACATTTTACGGAATTTGCGGTTTTCTACTAGCTACGCCTTTAATTACTCCGTGAACTACTGGAACACTGAATTACTAAGGTAAAGAGGCAAGTTCCTAAGGAGCACTTCTGGGTTAATTTTGAATTTTTTGCTTTCATCAATAATTGAATCATACTAGGGCTCGGATCGAAGGCACCCTCAACTTAACAACCTTACTGGGATCCCCCACTCATATCGAACATCGCGGAACACGAATTAACTAACACACTTCTTGAAGCTCGCATGGTCTTCTCTTAGGCAAAATTCCAACACATGAATACGCAAGAATCCACACAACCACTTGGTGCCACAGCCTCACCGTGTCTGCCGCAGCTCTCCCTCTTGCCGCCAGAAATCTATCCTAAAAATAATAAAATTTGCAGACTGTGGCAACCTCCACGAGAGCGTCTCTCTAGGTATCGAACCAGTAAAGAGCTTGGGGAGGAAAAGGGATCAGGTGTGGAATGGAACTGCGTAGTTTCCTCCCGTAACAGTTAGATATTAGAATAGCTCAAATTACATGGAATTCAGAATATTTCATCGAAAATAATAATTGCGTTCATAGAGGAAAGATGTCATGGGCGCAGGATTAATAGCTCCGCTCCCCGATCTCGATCAATAGTCGGTCGTTTGGATCGTACCCTGCGAACTGTGAAGAACCGGGAAAGTGAAAAGGTCCGGGTATAATTTGTAACCTACCTGAGAGTGTTAGTTCGATTAAGCCGCGTTAGAATACGTTAGCTTACTTGCCTTCGCCAAGAAGGTTATACTTATGTCAGGTTTTATTATTCTGTCTGTCCGTCAGCAACATAAATGAATGGAAGCTACGACGGGTCTCCATGAAATTCGCAGGAGCTGTTAGGACCAGAAATCAAAGAGTGTAACGGGAGGACTCAATAGGACTAAAATATAACATAGCCGTGACCGCATGTAGCCGAATGGCGTTGTCGTGTTGATGTTGCTGCCGTTGATGATTTTTTGGAATATCTAATGAAGAGTTACTTTGTTCCGGAATATAGCTTCTTAAATTTACGAAAAAGGCTTGATTGACGACTAAGTGTTAGTTGCTCATCTTTTGTATTTTTGAAATCACAGTGACAGTTGTAGACACACAAGATGACTCAGTTATAATTCGTTACAGGGTGATAGGTACATGGTCGTGGCAAATGAGGCCATGACGTCGCTAACGCACTCTACTAGGTGCACAAAGATAGAGGCTAGCAAAACAAGCTAGAGGGCGACTGCCTGTCAGCACTCCAACCTCCAAACTGGTTCCCTCAATTCGAACGGGCTAAATCCTCGACAGATCGGGTTCAACCCCTATGTCCAGAACGTCCAATACGAACATCTACTATATAATAATTCACGTCGTGTTTTTATTTATTTATATATATATATCTTTCCTGTCACGCTCTATGGGAATAAGATAGGAGAAAATTCAGATTTCAAAATGTAAAAAAAAAACTGGGGTACCTTGCAATTTTTTTCGGCGAAAAAAAAAGTGGGGTACCTTGCAATCTTTTTGTTCAGTATTAGATAGGGGAAAAATACAACAAATAAGATAGGAGAAAATTCAGATTTCAAAAGGCGAAAAAAAAAGTTGAGTACCTTGGAATCTTTTTCTTCAGTATTAGATAGGGGAAAAATGAGGAAGCCAGCGGGGGTTTTCCTGAAGGGCTAACTTACTGCCGTCATTTATCGCACACGTGCACCAGTCATTAATAACCCAATATGCCGTCATTTACAATGACGGCTCGGGACACTAGTTTCTATCATAAAACGTACCCTCCTACATACACTCATTCGACACTGCCCTGATTACGTCATCGAGAGTTTCAACACAGGGACTCTCCACGAGGGTGTTGGGCACTCTCATTGGTTGCCTCCCTCATTTGAGCAAGCCCCATCTATATTATAGCTGTCCCTCGATCCTAACCAAGAAAAGAATTAAAACTATAGACTCCTCACAAAAATATTAGTTACCAGCGGCTCTTCACGCCTCATTTGGTTCGCCAACAGTGAAATTCAAGCTTGGTTCGCGTTTTAGTTTTTTGTTCAGAGACCCATTGATTTCCGACCACAGGTTGTCACAGACATATGTAGACCTGGGCGACCTTTCTTAAAACCCAATACCTTCCTTCCCTTGAACTTGTGATACGCTTTACCCTCGCAGCTGTTCTCTGCTTCGGTCAAGTCGTTAATTATTGCCACTGTTCCCCTGATCGTTTCCTTTGTGCGCACTTATTCGAGATAGAAATGTTTTAGTGAGAAACCCTGCCAATTATTTCGCTTATGCCGCGCAAATTATTAAATGACCTATCACTACATATATATATATATATGTATAACGATATCAGCTTGATTGCAGCTTTCTGACTACCACTAAAAAAATGATTACCACTAGGTAGGGTCGGAATTGTTAGATTACAGCAGCTTCACATCGACGACTCGATGTATTTGAGGGTGGGATCTCATTCCTGCGTAGGACGGGTTCTAAATCCTCACCAAAACTATAAACAGCTGCATATTCTCTATATACGTGAGGGAAACCCTAAAAATAGTTATTGCTCAAATTTTCTGTACTTGATAGTTATTTTGCTGTATTTTAACCGTGACAGACACTCTCGAGCATAGCAATCATCTTAGTTAATTCATATCTTCTAACGTAATCTCTGCTTACTATTCTTTTCTAATGCCCCACAGGCTGTTTTACATATAT
>LQNS02278101.1:980070-990716 GCA_001587735.2 Parhyale hawaiensis
CTCTTTCATTGTAATATAATCTATCTATTCTATTTTAATTCAGTTTTGTTCCATTATTAGCATTAGTAGCTATTTCTGGGAATTCATGTCTGTTTCTCACTCACTCCTGAATATGGTTAGCTGGTCTATATATTCTAAATTTCCGATTGCACCTTTCTTCTTTTTTTTTAATCTCTGTAAACGTAACATTTTTAATCCGCAACTACTCGCCCTAGCTCACTTTAGGCTGCATACTGTATTTCATAACCTAAAAAAAAAATTCACATCACTTCCGTGTAACCAACGCCCCTCTTAACGGAAAATAGTGTCAGTATTATCTCCTTATTAAGATGCGAGCCTTGTTCTAGTAAATTCACTGCAAATTTAATACCAATTGTCTCTTATGTTACTTTTTAGTATTATTCCTATGTTAGTACTAAGCATGAAAACCTCAGGATACTGTGTCCTAACCTTGTTGGACACAGTTTCCAGATGAGAAATACATGAGCTTATTATTATTATTATTTTGTGTGTCAGTGCAGGTCAAGTAGCTGGCCAGTCAGGAGCGGGAGATTGAAATGAATGAATGAGGTCGGAAAAATACAGTGATATGTTTAAACTTGACTTGTGACGAGCGAGCGCTCAGGACAGAGTATGAAGTGTAAATAAGGCTTCACTTCAACGAAAAAGTTAAATCAGTTCGCCATACCGGCCCAAATTTCACCTCTAGCGCTATGAAAGTTTCCACCAGCCTCCATTGTAGTTTTGTAGAATTAATTGTTTATTGCTCAATTAGTATGTGTTCTCTCCAATTATGCGCATAAGGAATAAAATTCGCAATTTATGACGATTTTTGAGGCGAAATTAGATAAAATACTCATAGACTGCTCAGCCACAGCTTCATCGATATGGCAACTTTGATAACGCCACTTTTTGATGCTGGTGTCTCGCGAGTCCTCCCGTTACGCTCTTTGTAAGACTCAAGAATAGCAGATGCTTAAATTTTGGTGATGATACGTTTGTCTGCTTGTCTCTTTGCCAGTAGTTAAGGCAATAAAAGAAACGCCTCTCCCTATCCTGCAAGTCTTACGGCATCTACACTACAGTATAGCGTTTAAATATTTTGGCAACGTTTGCCGCTATAGCGTTGCTAATATTTACATAGTCGTTTTGCCAAGAGAGAAATGTGTTGTGCTTTAATTAATAAGAAAAACTCTTGCAATACCTGAAAAACTGAAAAAGCAAATGAATAAGTCGTGATCACCGACGCTGAATATAAACGTTACCGTTGTAACTGACGTAGACTTGACATAAAGACTAGAATAAAATTAGTTGCCTGTTAATTTTTGTTGAATTACGTAGAAACAACTATATACACAAGTCTAATAAAAATACCGTCTTCCACTGTGAAAACTTTTTTCGCTCCAAAATGAAATGGAAGCCATAGCGTAATGTGTGAGCAATATTTAAAACCTAAAATACCTAATACTAACAGTCACCTCCAAAACCATTGTCAAATTCACCATTGATATAAGTCAGGTCTGTAAAAGGATATTTTCTCCTCTGCACCTTCCGCGGCCGCGTCTGTCCCACAGCACTTCGGTTCTCACCCCAGACGAAATGTGTTTCACAGATCTCAACTGGCAGCCACGAACGTATAAATATATGCGCACCAGGTCATCTTATGTTTCAGGGTAAAGACAAGTCAGGAAGTGACGCACTGCTACGGGTGTCGCGATATTTACCACGAGTCACAGTCTTGTTTCTCGCAGCGCAATAATATTTACAGCAAAACACGGTCTTCCACAGAGAAAACTTTTCATAAGAACAAATACTGACATGCACCCAAACGTCAAGTTTGGCAAACACTGGCAGACCGCCGCGGTGAATGCAAACCTCGACTCGGGTGTCACAACATGAGCGACTCGTCGACAGCTTACCGTACTTTAAAAACTGCTCGATTTGCACTGTTTTTCTTATTTCTCCATCAGGCCGTGGCCGCTGGGGGCTGAAGCTCCCAATCGCATCCGCTGTTCGGAATGCCGGAAACCATGCAACGACACCAAACCAACGCACAGACTTTAATAATTCCCGGCTGTACGTTGATTTAATTCCCATAGATTAGCTGTTTAGATTCCCATTCTATTTATGCAAGCGAATGAATTGATCAACAAACTGCATGTGTTACCTATTAAAACTTATTAAACTCTCAAGTCCGGTGCCCAAGTAACAACTTTCGTTGCCGCTAGCATAGTCCAGGCTCTGGAGGGGGGGAGGTATCTGTGTAAATATTACTCGTCTACAGCTCTATCATATATTTTCCTATTCTGGATGATGAGGACAGTTAAAAAAAAGTTCGGTAGAACTTTCGCACCTGGTACATTGCTGAGGATGGCATGGGCGGGGGGGGCGGCTTAAAATTATCAGTTGTGAACAGATTGTTGTGAAACTTTGTCAGAATATATACTTAAAAATACACATTTTGCTTCTACAACATTTTTTGACTTAAACCTTAGTTTTTGAGATAATGTGAAATATATATGTATTTTTTTGGGAAATTCCAAATGAATGGAACTCAATGAATTTTCATGCTAGAAAAAAAAA
The DNA here is from genome assembly GCA_001587735.2 of Parhyale hawaiensis. Taxonomy (NCBI): domain Eukaryota; kingdom Metazoa; phylum Arthropoda; class Malacostraca; order Amphipoda; family Hyalidae; genus Parhyale; species Parhyale hawaiensis. Next base: position 982,654 of record LQNS02278101.1, read on the forward strand.
AACAATAAAACATTACGAACAGAACTATTGAGCTGGATTCTCCATTTTCTATTTCGATGCGATAGCTGACAAAACTAGAGCACTCTGAGACCGCTACCTCCGCCAAGCGAGACAAGGTAACGAAAAATTCAAATTGGATATGAAGCCATGATTTTTTGTATCAACAGCAAAATCTATTCATCTGTGCTTTTTGACAGCAATATTAGTGTATGCAATTTTGTTAAACATCTGTTTATAACTTTTTGAGTTCAGCTGCTAACAAACGCAATGACAAACATGAGTCAAACATACATACGAACCAACCGATCTGCACGAAAATTCAATCATTTGTGTCTTTAACATTACTAACCACTAGTATAAATTTCATACAGATCCATTTAATTTTTTCTGAGATACTGTGCTAACATACATAAAATTATAAACAGTAACAAATGAACGAACCAGCGGATCATTGCAAAAATTCAGTCGTTTACTCATCATGATATACCTAACAACTCATGTAAATTTTATAAATATCCGTTCATAACTTTTTGAGTTATGGCATTTATAAAAATGAGGCAGACAGACAAACGAAAGGCTGGATCTGCACCAAAAGTTGATCATCTGTTCCTCCTAACATACCTAACATTCCCAGTAAATTTCATCAAAATCCGTTAACAACTTTTTCAGTTATCATGATGTCTGATTCTGGCGTCCCTCAGTTCAGTGTGGTTGGCCGCTGTTGTTCGTTCTCTATACGAGTGACATGTTCTCATCACTTGAAAACACGATGATCAACTATGCTGACGATTCCAATTTGATGGCAGCTACACCGACACCTCGCCTTCGTGATGCTGTCGCTCAGTCTCTAAATAAGGATTTGTCACGCATTAGTGCATGGTGCTCGGCCTGGAGTATGAAGCTGAACGCCAGTAAGACCAAGTCAATGATTATCAGTTGGTCTCGAATATTTGTACCGCAGCATCTCCAAATGGAGATTGATGACACTTTGCTTCAGAAGTTTAGCTCCTTGGAGATTCTTGGTGTTGTCTTTGATGAGAAGCATACTTTTGAGCCGCATATTAGGAGGTTGGTGTCACGTGCTTCCACTGAGATTGGGCTCCTGCGTAAGGTGAATTCTGTGTTTGGTGACAGTCAGGTTGCCCGTAGATGTTTTTAGCAATGCCCTTTTGCTGCCTGTGTTAGAGTATTGCTCACCGGTCTGGGCTTCAGCTGCTGACACTCACTTGCGTCTGTTGGTCCGACTTGTTAGTTCAGCCAGCAGGCTGTGCGCTGATAATGATCTGGTGAACCTGTCCCACAGGAGAAGAGTAGCAGAGCTATGCATGTTTTATGAGGTGTACAATAATGAGAGGCATTGGTTGTATTCTTCTCTCCCTGCCCTCAAGGTTTTTGGGAGAGGGACTCGTGCTGCGTGCGGAGCGAACTATTTCACTTTGGAGGCTGTCGTATATCGAACTAATCAGTTCTGTCGGTGCGTTGTGCCCTGGTCGGCTAGTGTTTGGGATTTCTTGCCGGCATCGGCTTTTGCTCGTATTGGCCTGCAGGAGTTTAAGTCAGCTGTTAATGTTTTATTTGCTGGATTTCCTTTAGCAGCATTTTGGGCTTCCCGGTGTTGCAAGATGCTTCATTTGGGTTGTATTACCTGTCCGTGAGAGCTCAAGCGTGAAGTTTTAATAATAATAATAATGACAGGCAGACAGAACAATAGACAGACAGATAAAATCGACGAAAAGATAATCTCATTGGCGGAGGTAAATATAGGGAAAAATAAAGGATTCGGTTCTGAGCTGTTATAAAAACTATTATGAGGGCAAAAATGGGAAATTCGGCTCTATAGTTATGTTAGGAATGTTTCAAGGATTGAAAAATTTCTTTGTTTTTTTTTTTCTACCATGAAAACTCATCGAGCTCTATTCTTTTGAAAACTTAAAAAATACATACATATATAGTTAAATATATTTCCTATTATCTCAAAAGCTAAGGCCTACATCAACAAAACGTTGTAGGAGTAAAATGTGTTTCTTTTTCAAAAATTTCCATTCTGACCAAGCTTCAATACTATCGGTCCACAGTTGATGATTTTATGCCACTCCCCCCCCCCACACACACACAAAAATGTACGTGGAGCGAAAGTTCTACTCAACTTTTTTTAATGTCCTCATTATATGAAACAGGAAAATACACGGTAGAGCTGTAAAAGAGAAATGTACACAGACCCATCCCACCAGAGCCTGGACTAGCAGTCTATGTATAGGCAACTCAGCTAATCCGACTGCGTAGCAGCGGCCGTGACTTCAGTATGACGTCTATGAACATCGTGCACTAATTTTTAAACTACCAATCTTTGTGGACGTAAACTGTTCATAATTAGGAACGATAGCTGAAAGTTCACCATTGTCAGTTGCTTTGGTGTAAGAATTGTAGTAGCGGCTAATATATTCGACAATTTTTCTTCTAGTTAAATTTTAGGCAAGCTAATACCGAGCTGCGTCTACATAAACGGTTTAGTTGAGTTACTTCTAGACTGCTAGAGACAAAGAAATTTAATTGCAACGCGGGCTTCAGGCTTTGGAAGGAAGTTTTTAATGTTATATATTTCTTGATGATATTTTTCTTACTTCAGCTGTTTTCAAGCCGATCGTTGTTTGAGGAAGTCATCTCAGCTTTCAGCTAACTTTTTTATTTCTGTATCGATCGTTCTGAAATTCACTCAGTGTGCATAATTTTGAAAAAGAAATAGATTTTGTTCATTAAAGTTTTTTGACTTAGTCCTTAGTTTTTGAGATAATGGGAAATATATATATTCAAATATATTGTGAAATTTCGATTGAATAGAAGTCAATGAGTTTTCATGCTAGGAAAACGAACAGATCCAGTTTTGGAATTCTTGAAATGTTCCTAACAAAGATACAGAGCCTTATTTGACATTTTCTATCTCGTTTTCTTTTGATATGAGATTATCGCTTGCTAACTGAAATATGGTAAAAAAAGCAAAAACTTTCGGTTTTGATCTGTGATTAAAAAAATATGGGAGCAAAAATGGAAAAGTCCGGCTCTGCATCACTGTTATGAATGTTTCAGGGATTCTAATACTGTCTTTGCTTTTTTCTAGTATGAAAACTCATTGACGACAACTATTCATTTTTAGGTGAAAAAAAAAACATTTTACACGATAGGCAATAAACGTAAAATATGTACTGAAATGTCATATAATGCCCTTTTTTGCATAGTGAACAAAGTTTCAATTTTACATTCATGTTGTATTAGCATCTACAAATCATATGCAGGAATAATTTCATTTTTTTTTTTGACGCCCCATCGTACTCCCCCCCCCCCCCATAGGACCACTCTTTGTGATTCTAGTGCAAAAAAAACATGAAATTTTAGGACACCAATCATATTTCCATATTTTTTATTTGTGGACCAATTATACTGAAATTTGCTGAGACAATGTCTTAAAAAAACATATTTTACTCTTAAAACACTTTTGATTTAGGTCTGAGTTGTTGAGATAATGGGAAATATATATAGCGCAAAAAACCCATGAAATTTTAGGATACCAATCATAATTCCAAATTTTTTTATTTGTGGACCAATTGTACTGAAATTTGCTGAGACTATGTCTTAAAAAAACATATTTTACTCTTAAAACACTTTTGATTTAGGCCTGAGTTGTTGAGATAATGGGAAATATATATATATGCACATTTAAAAATTGTAAAAGAATGGAACTCAATGAGTTTTCATGCTAGGAAAAAATGACAGTTTTGGAATCCTTGAAAATTCCTAACAAAAACATAGAACAGGATTTTCCATTTTTGCCCTCATAATTTTTTTTTATCACAGCTGAGAACCGAATATTTTTTCCTAGATTTACCTCCGCCAAGGAGGTTATGTATTCGTCGTGTTTGTCTGTATCTTTCTTTGTCTTGTTTGTCTGTCTGTCACCAAGATAACTCAAAAAGTTATGAACCGATTTGGATGAAATTTACAGGGATTGTTAAGTGCGTTAGGAAGAACAGATGATTAATTTTGGTGAAAATATGTCCATCCGTTTGTTTGTTTGTCTGCGTCCTTTTTCTCGATGTCATAACTCAAAAAGTTATAGATGAATTTTGACGAAATTAACATGAATTGTTAGGTATATGACAAAGAGTAAATGACCAAATTTTAGTAATGGTCCGTTTGTTTGTTTGTTCGTTCGTTTGTCACCATTTTTAATTTTATGTTGGTTAGCACAATAACTCAAAAAATAATGAATGGATCTTTATGAAATTTATAGGAGTTGTTAGTATTGATAAAAGACATAAATGATCAAATTTTGGTGCAGATCGGTTGGTTCGTTTTTATGTTTGACTCATATTTGTCATAACATTTGTTAACAGTATAACTCAAAAAGTTATGAACGGATCTTCAAAAAAAATGAACAAGCTGTTATTAATGTAAAAAGGCACAAATGATTAGATTTTGGAGTCTATGCAAACAAAATTATGGTTTCAGAGCCATTATGAAATTTTGCTACCGTTGCCTCACTTGGCGGAGGTATGCGTTCTCAGAGTGCTCTAGTTTAGTTAGCGATCGAAAGAAGCATATCAAAAGAGAACTAAATAGAAAATGGAAAATCTAGCTCTATGGTTTTGTTAGGAATGTTTCAAGGTTGCAAGGATTCCAAGACTGTCATTGTTTCTTTTTTTCCAGCTTGGAAACTCATCGAGTTCTATTCTTTCGAAAATTCCATTATCTCAAAAACTAAGGCCTAAATCAAACAAAGTTGTAGGAGCAAAATGTGTTTATTTTTCAAACATACATATACTGTGCAAATTTCAGCAGAGTCGGTCCACAATCGAAAATTTTGACCCCCCCATCTTGTCCCCTCTTTTTGCCTCTTTTTGGAGGGTTATAGTGACCGTAACTCCTTTACAATTTGGGACACACTTTCCCACTACCTAATTACTCTTTTTCAACAAAAAAGAAAAACTTGATCATTTGACCAAAATCGCTGAGTTGACCACCCTAGAGAGCCGACAAGACCACGCAAACAAAACAATTGCGTCAATGCTACTGCGTCCCAACGTCCACAAGCACTGCGTCCCAATGTCCACAAGTACAGCGTAAGCGCCACTGCGCCCCAACTTTCACAAACACTGCGTCAGCGCCCGTGCGTCCCAACCTCCACAAGTCTGAATCCAATCAGTTCACTATAATGTCACATTTTGAGAATTCAAAATAACTGAGCCAAACATTAATTTTGTTCAATGAATGCGACATACAATCACTCGCTCTTGTTAAAAATTTGGCTGGTCTGTATCTGTTCTCAGTTAAAAAAAAATCCGTGTAGAATTAGTCACAGATCAATAATACTCGCATCAAGTTTAATTAATACTAAAGACCGTGTTTTCAATAATGATTCTATTTTTATTAATTTTTCATGTGTCTAGAATAGAAAATATTATTCCAGCATTTTCCTCTGCTAAATTTTGGTTCCTGTATCATATCTTTAATAACGGGCGGACATTGACTTTCTCTTAGTGTACTCGTAAATCAATAGCCAGCTGTCAAGTTTCTTTTCATATTAGCCCTAGGACAGGATCTCAAGGTTCTGCGCCCTCAAGCATCCAGATGAAACATAATGTGTTTAGAGGCAGATTTTCAACACCAAATCGTTGGAAGATGCATATCGTCCCAGCCTTAGGCCTGTGGAACCACACACTTGGTAAGTTTAAAATCTTTATTTAAACTGCCTTTATTAGCAGGTCGCTTTCCTTGTATGTAGCCTACCCTTAAGTTCTAATATCATCCTGGTCGGGCATGAATGTGTGCAGAGGATAGTTTGTCACAGTAAAAATAGCTACTGATATATTATTATAGTATTTAAATATTGCGCCAACTATTGGGTACAATTATACATAGGCATTATTCATACATGAGAGCACAACATGCGCAATGAATACAATAACTTGGATTACGGACAGCTCTAGTTCGAAAGAGTACGTATCCTCAGTAGTTCCTCGATTTTTATTGTGCTAGTGACCTATATTTTTAATTACCTGCCTGTATAGCGTGAGTTTGAAATTTATCATCGTAGGTGAGTTCTACACAGTTCAGTAGACTATAAATCATCAAAATGACTGAGTTTGGGGTATAGATAAGTCAATGGATGGCAGATGAGTGGCACGGTACAAGAACCCACTGTCTGCAATTGCCTGGGCTCCAATCACTGCTCCTGGGATATACATTTTTGACATGTTGTAGTTAACACAGCTTCGTTGGGCACGTGATCATTTTGGTCGTGTACCTTGGACCATTGAACATGACTCTGCACCATCACATGGCTGAAAATTACTCAATGCTCTATTCAAGCGTACGTTCCAGAGTTCGTGAGCAAAAGAATGGGACTGGAGGAGCCCGAATTTCTAACACTAGACTTTTCTGTGCGGTCGATCTTGGAGAGTAAGGTATGCAGAACTCGACATGATGCGCTTGGTGCTTGGTATCTTAAGGTCTACAAAGTAAACTAGGAGAACAATGGGCTTTGATTTAGCAAGCAGTTTTTTGTGACTCCTGTGGAACGTTCAAAATACATTGAAGTCCGTCATAAAAACGGCAATTATTCTCAAAGTGTCATTGAGTTATATGTCCAGTTAATGAATTTCCAATTTCCCTTTTAATTGCCACACTTGATAAAACGTTTGTTACCATAATTACTGTGGACCCGGTATATGTTTTGAAGCCCTCTACATTTTACTTCAGCCCCCCCCCCCCCCCCGAAAATTTNTTTCCCTTTTAATTGCCACACTTGATAAAACGTTTGTTACCATAATTACTGTGGACCCGGTATATGTTTTGAAGCCCTCTACATTTTACTTCAGCCCCCCCCCCCCCATGAAAATTTCCTAGCGTATCCCTTGGGTGAACACCCGCAAGAATTGTAAGGTACGCACAAGTAGTCATATCTGAAGCTCAACTATGGAACTTGGATCGATGCCCAATGCTATCGTGCGTGATCCACCGCTTCAGGCTAGTGTATCTTATCAAAGGTGGCTCGTAAAGGAAAAGTCCCAAGATTATGGTGTGCCCGCCCTTCATTGCTATTGTTATTTACTCTATAAACACTGTGCGGCTGCAAGTAAATATATGAAGATAAGACCATAATCATAATATCTGATAGCAGCTTCAAGTCCTCTCTGGCTTTTGTGTAGTTACAGCATCCCCACAATTGATTGTAGCTTGCCCATAGACCACACGATGTTTTATGCACTCGAATTTGCTAGTGAAGCTGATCATGGCTAATAGATTAAACTTCGATAAAATCATTTACAGTCAACAAAGCAACCTCGAAAAAAAGTAAACTGATCCCGGTGATGCAAAAAATGTGTTTATCAGCAAGACACCCAAATTTGTCACTGGATATCGACTGTAGACAACGATAATTAATGGAAGCTTGGGACACCAAAATGACCTAAAACGAATTAAAATAAATTTTTCTGTTTACCATTGGCCACTGCTCATATATGCTTGCTTCTTTCCAGTAGATGCATTCATGATATCTCTAAAAACAGTTTATTTATTTTCAGGTCGTTAGGTTGACTGGAAGATATTTAATCGAGGTTTTGGCAATTTCAGAGCTGGGCAGTATCTAGATACTTTGTATCAAGATACTTTTTTGTATCTAAATGCTGTATCTAGATACTTTTCAAATGTTGTATCTAAATGTAGGATCTAGATACTTTTTGCCTAGATACAAATATCTAGATACTTTTCTAGATACTTCTTAGATAATATTAAATTATACATTCAGGAGAGAATAGTGCATCATCTGATCATGATGAATTCTACCAGTTCTCCAAGCGAAAAAGGACTCGTATTTCATTCGAAATGATACTACTGTACTATCATCTTTGCAGGATCCTGAATTTGATTTAGGAATCTTAAGCCATCACAAGGCTGTTAAAAATGTATTCCTCAAATACAACACCACGTTACCTTCGTCTGCACCTGTAGAGAGACTTTTTTCACTTGGAGGTTTAACCCTGGCACCCCGAAGAGCCTCTCTTTCAGAT
>LQNS02278101.1:1013075-1028508 GCA_001587735.2 Parhyale hawaiensis
TTAATGAAATTTATATTTAGGAATTTTTATCGCAGTGTACCCACACCGCAAGATGTCGTCACAGTCATAGTAACGATTTCGATTAGTCAAGTTGGCTCTATGTTGGTAGCACCAACGAAAGTCTCTAGTGTGAGCCTGACTTTACGCACACTGCGGGCACGTTACTTTCATTCAATAATGAATAGAGATAAATATGAGCAAGCGCCCGATATGAATATGCACGTGTTTGTTAGGTTGTCCCCTTACCAATTTGCCGTCCTCCAATACAATACGGAGAAGTGTAACAAAGTTATCACTTACCATATTGTGGTCATCCAGAACATCGGCTGTCGTTATGTGGAGGACTTTCGCCACATCCTCAGCCTTCCATGACCCATCAAATGTTTGAGTTTTGACGAGCTGTGTGAGTACATCCTCTTTCGCCAGCGTTTCTGTTTCATTTGTTGTCGTGTATGCCTTTATCGGGAGGATCGCATTCATGCATTTTTTAGTATCACTTTTCCAGGGCAACAGGGAGGAGAAAAACGATGTCTTTGGAGACTGGGTCGGCTGAGAGAGGTTCCGCGTTGCCCCACCCCTGTTACCAGAGCCAGAACTTGACAGCAGTGGGAAGAATCGCGTCCTTCCACCTCCGAATAATTGACGGCTAGAGCCCCGAAGAGCGTCAGCTCGTTCGTCAAGGCAACAGAGCTTCTGGTCGCGCTCTAAAACCTTCTCAACGTTAGATCTCATCAAGTCAGCGATAGCATCAACCTCGCCCTGTGCTCGTTCACCGTAATAGGCAACAGGAGTTTCCTCTGGCTTGTCAGGAACAGCTTTCCCATCCTGGTCGACGGCCACCATGGCGGTGTAGCGGGACAGCACTCCGGCTGCGGTGCTCAGCTGGACAACCTCCTCCTCTGAGTCGTCTGCATCAACAAAATTATAATCGTTTGCTTAGTTTAGAGCGAAAAATATATGTATACCTTCAGGGTGAAGATCAACAAGTGCACCGCTTCAGGAAATTGGTGAAAATAAAGTTGATAGTGGTAAAGAGATTGGGGTAAGTTTCAGCAACAGAGAAAAGTTTTAAAAAAATATTGAGATGTATAGATGCAGTCGAGAACCATTCCACCTATTACTACACGCCATTTTTAATAAAAATCACGCTTAGATAGAATTCTATCTCCAATTCAACCGTTATTGAAAAAGTCGTTTGTACAGAATTACGTATTAATCGACAGATCCTAAATTTTGATGTTATGATAAGCAGGTGTTAGATAGAATAAGGGAACATTTAATCCCAAACAAACCGTACATGGGAATTACTGTACTACAACATAACAATGGGTATTTTACGTTACAGCCGTGCGACAGGGTTTAACCATTACAGGTCATGACTAATCCTCAAAGTTTGTTATTAAACCAAAGTAATTAACGGCCTCACTTAATGTAGAACACTAGTACCCGCAATGTCAAAAGCACAGCAGAATTTGTGTTTCACTTATGGTTATGAACCTTATAAAACCTGAATACGTTACGAGAATACGAAAATGTTGCTAAACTATCTAATTATCAAGCTAATAAAATATGAAAATATATACATATAAATGGAAAAAAATGCCACATCGTTGACCACTCACGTGTTAGAAACAAGATTGTAAAAAGCATACAATGAAAACAAACTACAAGAAAACGAAAAGGATAACGTTAGTACAGCAACAAACATCAATAGAAAACCGTAAACCATTTTAACCCTTGAGAAGCAGCAAGCAAACGTTCAACGCTCATGCAAATAACAACAGAAATCACAAGGCAAGTATGATAATAATAATAATGAAGATAAGAATATTTCTCGCGTCGCACACGTTAAAATCCCACCGACCATACTGTACGCAATGCTATTCGTGCAAAAAAAAAAAATCGCAAACCAATACTAGGTACTTGAGCGCCGAACTTAAACCGAAATACTGGAACCCACACGTAAACAGAGTTTGTCTTTCGAAATAGCGTCGGAGATGACGGGTTACCGGACTGGGCGGCACCGCCTTAGGATCGAAGGTTGGACAACTTCGTGAGGGGGGGATATGGCCCCAGGAAAGCGATAATAAGTGCTGCACGAAAGCTATGATGAAGGTGAAATTACTTTCACTTCACAAGTTCACACCTCCCTCTGTAAATACAAATGCACTGGTTCTTGCTGCAGATCAAAATGGTATGATCGTACGTGCAGGGAAGGAGTACGGACAAGATTGAAGTCTATCACCCACTGGTTTCCGAGGGCCACACAGCTGCAGTCGATCAGGTTTCTTCGAACTGATGCCTCGGAGACGAAAGGCTCATGCGATCATTTCTTGTGAGAGACAGTGTTGAGTTTCGACAACCATACAGCCATTTCGCTGTTTTGCCGAAGCGGCGCGATTAACCTACCACTAATTTAACGTTTCCTGGAGATTTTCGCTAAACATGCTCGAGTTGGCCTCGGCAGAGAGTACCCCGTAACAGACGCGTCTAAACGCCGGAAATGCTGGCTCAGCAAGTGAAGCCCCTCAAGAATTTACCTGTCTGGCAGAGGTGCGATTCAAAAACTAGTGTGAGCGAGTGCGAGACTCTAGCCTCGTGCCAGGGGTTTTTGGAAATGACTAATTATCGTCAACCAATTCCAACAAAATGGTATGATCGTACGTGCAGGGAAAGAGTACGGACAAGATTGAAGTCTATCACTTCTCTTCTGAGTGAAGGTGTTTGAAGAAATGGAATTCATTCCCAGGATCCGAGTTCGGTCATGCTGAGATACAGGCGTTAAATTCCGCGTCGAACTCTTTTTTCAGTGATTCCTTTTAGAAACGTTCAAGGCTTCCTGTGGTGGCTCAACGCTACATTTCAGTTTCGTCGCCTGTCGATAGACACAGGTAATCATCGATAAAAGCGTCCTCAGTTTCGTGTAATTTTATTATGTTGGTTCAAAACTTTACTTCAAGATACTCGGTACATTCATACTCTTGTTTCAAAAGTACACGTACGGAGTACCTGGAAGCTAAATTTTCAGCTTAAATAACAACACTTCAACATGCAGGGAAGCCTAAATCAACGACTGCCTGTGCGAGTAAAACATAATAGTGTAATTAAATCACTACAGTCTATTCAACCAACAAGCTCGCAGGGAAGCGTAACGCACCAAATAGGCTCACCAGTTCTGAATTTTAATTTCTTCTGTATCTACTAGAAAGGCCTGGTACGTCAGGCGAGCACAAGCTTGAATAGGTCGGGAAACTCGCCTCTAGCTGACCCTGCATGCGCCTATGCCAGCCCTTAATTGAAATTCTATTATTGCCCTACGTATAAGTAAATAGTCCTCATTATTCCAGCTTCACGATAGAGAAAAAATTGCAGCATAAATTACACCACAGCACAATACATTCCGAAGCCCATTTAACTAAAACACGCATCGCAACTAATACTTGATTTACAGTTGCAGGTCCCAACTTTCTCAGAAACGCTGTTAACGAAACCAGACAGAGCCAATTACACTGATAGCGAAATATACGTAAACATCCGAACAAGTGAAAGGGCCAAATGAAGTCTCAAAAATTGAATTTCTTAAATGATCCGACACGTGATCGGTCCTAAGAGCGCAAACGACACTTTGTGAACTCATATCTCCAGCGGTCCTCCCATTATTTTACAGTCACTTGAAGTTGTGAAGCATTCAAATCTCTGTTGGGTTGAAAACTTGTGAAGATAAACACATTTTCTGTTGTTCTAAATTTAGCTGAAGTGCTTTACAAAATTACGAAAAACAAAGAATCGATGGGTTCTTCTTTCGAAGAGTGTCAAGGTGTGTCGCAGCATCCTGAAGAAAATTTTCCAAATCAGCAGTGATGGTCTTCTTGATGAAATTTTTGGCTTTGGTGAGCAGCAAGGCCAACTCAGGAGCCCTGTCGCTGTAGCAGGTCTGCAGCAACACTACTACAATGGCCGTCGTGAACACCATCGCCTCATCGGACGTCTGGAACACAAGATAAACTCGAACATGATTCCTGAAAAATGAATTAGAAAAAGTAAACTAAATATATTGAAGTTATCGTTGCAAGGGCGTAGATTAGGTGCGTGAGCTACCAAGATGGTGAGAATTTTAGATTTCATTGAATAATAAATTGAGCATCTATTCACTCCAGCATGAACATCGAGTCACAGGATAGGCTGGGTAGTAAACCCCATTAGAAATTTACAGTGAACGCATGGAACAGGTTTCCATCGAAAGTAATTTTTAACATGCTCTCTTTTAAATATGTAAAGTCCGTATACCCAAGCAGTGACAGCAGTACCCTCTGTAGCTTTGGATCCTTTTTCTGAACAGCTCGCACAACAATTTATTGCGTGCTTCATCCATACAAAGAGTGTATTGTCCCCATTACCTTCTAGAAACAGGCTAGAAGAACGGCTGTGTACTGCCACCAAAATGGTGAATATCATCATATTTTGCTAGCTAATCTTTTCCGCTGCGGTTTTTCTGCTTGGTGCCCATGATTTAATACGAATGAACACAATGGCGTTTAGTCCAGCGTCCACTGAAGATTACGCTTTGACTCTTTTCTGTAATCGGAGCTCTTCCTCTGTTACCCAACATCCAATGCATTTTAAACTACAAGGAGGGCATGACTAACTAATGTTAATCCAAGGTATCTGATTTCACACGGCCTAACCATCCGCCATGCAACGAAGCGCAATAGAATTGCACATCAAGTGTAATAACAAAACAATGGAGGTTCTCGCAAGATAGCCCGAACAATTGTACATTTAGCAGAGGAGACTGCTCTCCCTTTCAGCTCGACAATATGTATTAAGGTGAGTGGTATCGAAGGAGAATTCACTTCATATTAGCCAACTAATATATTTATATACATATATTATTAAGAAAAAAGTTAAACTACGGTAAATTGTAAGTAATAAATACACGGTCGACTAATAACAAAATAATACATATATGAAGTTTCGGGACGCCTTCTCTTATCTTTAAAAACTAAAAATATTAAGTGTGTAGTCTACAAAAAAAAGAGCAAATTTATTTAAAAAAAAATGATAATTTAATTTCGCGGCTAAGATGAGGACGCAGATGTTAACGGCGTGAGGTGTAAAACGTGAATGACCAGGGCAGGTTCGTGCGGCAGTGTGGCTCAACGACTGCCCGAGTAATTTCAAACTCATTCACTTTAAACGCTATGTAGATGACACTTTCCTTATCTTCAAAGACCCAGCTGATTCAGACTTATTTCTAGAATATTTAAACAGTAAACATCCTAAAATAAAGTTCACTGCTGAGAACCAATCAAATGGTTCTAAAACATTTTTAGATACCCTAGTTACAAATCAAGACTCCACACTGACCACTGCAGTTTACAGGAAGCTAACTTCCTCAGGCCTCGGAACTAGCTTTTCCAGTCACTGCTATGAGCAATTCAGAATGAATGCAATTAAAACTCTGATGTTTCGAACATAATATTATGTGTCTTTCTCCTACCTAGAATTTTCAAAGGGATAAGACTTTCTGCGAACATGCTTCAAGACTAACGGTTATCCACATCACCTTTACGAAACAAACTACAACACACTCAGCAAGTTGACAAGAGTGTGAAAATGGCAAGCAGAGAACTCATATTCATCACCTGAAATTTTGAATAAAAGACCAAGGACATCAACGTTTCCTTATTCAAGGCAGTAGTGTGGCCACATTTAGAATTTGCAGTTCAATTCTGGTCGCCACATCTGTGCAAAGATATCGATAACAGGGAAAGAGTCCAACGCAGAACAACGAAATTGATACCTCAGCTGCGAAACAAGCCGTATGAATGTCGCCTAAAGGAACTGGATCTGATCTTTCTCGAGCAAAGACGACTCAGAGGGCAACTAATAGAAACATTCAAGTTTTTGAATGGCTTCAACGACGTACCTACAACGGGACTCTTTGAAAGAGACCTCAATAATCGCTTGCGAAAAAACGGTGAAAAACTCAAGCATAAAGCTCGAAGAAAGACCTTAAGTCAGCAGTGCTTTCCGTATTTCATAGTAAGCATTTGGAATAGACTCCCTTCCGATGTTGTTAGCGCTGAGTCAGTCAACGCGTTTAAAAATCGTCTTGACATTCATTGGGAGAGACATCCTCCACAGCTAAGAACTCCTCCTCCAGGAATCGCAGACTCTTAACGGTCGAAGCTTCCGAGGCCACCTTACTCCGTTTTCTTTTCTCTCCCGCTCCAACTACACAGTTTGACATCTTCAAGCTCGGCATATCAGCGGCTCTTGATCATGCTTGCGTGCATTCACGATCGTCTCGTTGGCAGGGATTCTTCCCCTTTTTTTCTCTTTTCTCCAGTCTTCTATACCCTACCAACATAATGGCAATAGCTTATAGAGGGCCGGGGCGTAAGTTCCGGTATTTTTTTTGAGGGGGGGGGGGGGGAATAGGCCTATTGGTTCGCATACTGCCGCCTATCCAATCTGATCTTTTAGATTATTACTGCAAACTGTTTCTGGACAAACTATTTGATCCCGGTATTACTAAACCTACTGTTTGCAAATTAGATTTTTCCACCTACTCCCCTACTATAGTAACACTCCCATACTACTGTACAGTAAAGCCACCGTCACTACAGTCAACTCTCTAAGAATTTTCCACTCCAAAACTTACCCACATCTAAATTTTAGGTTTTCCTACGAAACACGTTTACCTCAAGATCATATTATTATTTCAAAGACAAACTTTTCACACCTCTTTTGCACAATATTGTCTATAAATTTCAATGCAGAGGTTGCAATGTTTCGTACATTGGCAGCACTTGCCATCATTACAAAGCCCGCGTTGATCAACATTTAGGAATATCTAGTAGAACAGATTTACCACTTACGAAACCTGCCAATTCAGTTCTTTGTCCTCGGGCACAACAAAACAATCATCCCATGAGCAGGAAAGACTTCTTACGCTTGATTTTTCAAGCTCAACAGCTCTGACAACTTTAGAATCTCTCTACATCCATAAAAAAAATCTAGCCTCAATACAATGACTACATCTGTACCGCTCAACATGGTCTATAACTGATTTTTCTCCTCCAACTGTACTAGCTCTGATCCCTCCGCTCATTGACTGTACCCAGCAGCTTCTTTTCAATCGCCCGACTCTACAATTCACGTTAGGACTCTCCGAACCTGCCCGGGTCAATCACGTTTCACACCTCACAGCGTTAACATCACTGTCCCTATTAGAACTGCGAAATTTTACTACTAACGTAGACGGGCACAGTATTCCGAAAAACATCAGAGTACGGGCCTTACCGTAGCGTCACCATCCGCGAGCTCTGCTGCAGGCACACCGAGAGCGACCGCCACGTCCGCAGTCTTCCACGATCCGTCAAACTTTTGATACGCAATGAGGGCCGTCATCGCGTCTTCTTTGGAAGGTGCAGAATTTGGGTGGCTACGATCGCGACTTCTGCTACGCCTGAGGTCACGACTTCGGCTGCGGCTACGCCTGAGATCACGACTTCTGCCGCGGCTACGCCTGAGATCAGGACTTCTGCTGCGACTACGCCTGAGATCAGGCCTTCTGTTGCGGCTACGCCTGAGATCACGACTTCTGTCGCGGCTACGCCTGAGATCACGACTTCTGCTGCGGCTACGACTCAGATCACGATTTCTGCTGCGGCGACTACTGCAGCGACTACGCCTGAGATCACGACTACAACTCCGATCATGGCTTCTGCTGCGGCTATCACTCCGATCACGACTTCTGCTGCGGCTATCACTCCGATCACGACTTCTGCTGCGGCTATAACTCCGATCACGACTTCTGCTGCGGCTATAACTCCGATCACGACTTCTGCTGCGGCTATAACTCCGATCACGACTTCTGCTGCGACTACGACTCCATCTTCCACACCCTGCTGTGAGAAATTTATTAACGACTTCACTGTATTAATCAGACAAACGTATATCCTGTTATTCAAGGAGAATATAATGTGGGTGCGTTGACTTTGTTCTGTTCATTGTAACGCTACCAAATATTTTCATAGTAAATCACGTTCGGCATTTTCTATAAAAATGTCAACTTTCTAAATTAAGGTCAGTTGTGTCCCACTCTTCGCAGGAATTTAACCTCTTCTATACATATATAATCGACAACGGAAAAGCGCTGCCAGACATGGTGACCTAATGCAGCATTGCGACAGTGAAAGGGTTAACTTCGAGATCCAATGCAGGGCTCTTCTGGAGCTCACCATTGACAGTGTGTCCATCCTGGTCGACGGCCACCATGGCGGTGTAGCGGGACAGAACTCCAGAGGTGGCACTCAGCTGGATAGTTTCATCTTTGCAGTCTTCTGCGTTGGGCAGAGACAGTGGTGAGTACGAAAATAATGCTTGTTTGGCAACGGCAGTATTTTAATTCCATTCTATTAGGAGGTAATGCATGAAAAACAAAAATATTTGAAAGAGTGATATGGTGGCGTCAGTAGTGCAATATATCAGTAAAATAAATAATGAAACACAGCCAAAAGCTCTAGTGCAATTAGTGCTGGATAGTATTAAAACGCTCATAACCCAAACACAGGCATTCTGGCAACAGTTAGGTAAGACGTTATGCAACCATAATAACCGAAACACAGGTATTCAGGCAACAACAGTGCGGTAAGACGTTATACAAGCACCATAACCCAAACACAGACATTTTGGCAACAACAGTGCGGTATGACGTTATACAACCATCATGACACAGTCATTGTGACAAAGAGTGTGAAGTGACGAAGTGCCGTAGAACTGCTTCACACACTTCACTTCAATGCACGGGTGGAAAGAGTTTATCATACTAACATTAAATAGGCGGGCAGGCGTGACGATGACGTTCGCACTGCACCACCGCAGTCGCATAGCTGGCCTACTAGGTGCAGTTCAGTTTATTGTATTTATACATTATCCATGTGTCTATGAATCCAGAATTCAACTAGCGTCCAGAATGATTGCAGAGGTCCTATGCATCTACGCATCTTGAGGTACGCACCAGTGAGCTGGGCTAAGATTCTGTTGACCCGGTTATTTAATTCTCAATATTTGCTGCANCTTATCCATGTGTCTATGAATCCAGAATTCAACTAGCGTCCAGAATGATTGCAGAGGTCCTATGCATCTACGCATCTTGAGGTACGCACCAGTGAGCTGGGCTAAGATTCTGTTGACCCGGTTATTTAATTCTCAACATTTGCTGCGCCGATTTTATAACTCGGTCTCAATAACTTTATCCGCTTAGCTTTGGCTTTTCCGCGACTTCAACTGCGCGCTTCCAACACATCGCTCGCAATTGCGGTGCGTATCTCAATTGCAACACCGACGACGCTTGGAACGACTGAAAACTGACTTTTGCGCTGCAGAAACATTCAGAATACAGGGGCGTGTTACAATCAGAGGCCGGTGTTACCCTCACAGTGTTACCCGCTTAGCAGTGAATGCGACGTGCGATCTCAGCGCCCCAATAAAGTGTTGCGGACCATTCGGAAAGCTCGTAGGTACATTAACATTTCTAACTGAGCCTTATTTCGGCTGTATTTTAGGATAAAACGTTGAAAAAACTATGAATAATGCTTCACATGCTAGAATTCAAGCAATATATGTCGGTGATACATTTTGTAATACTAATTACTGAGTATCAACATCAATGTTTGTAAAGAAGGCAGTGTTACCCAGCTCATAACCCTAAAAGTTTCGAGGGTTGTCGGCGGTGTCACCCAGTGTTACCCAACCTGTATCGCATTGGAGGCCGGTGTAGCATGGGTGACACCGAAAGCCTGATTGCAACACGCCCCAGGTGTTTGTGTCAGCTTTTAGATACATAAAACAGTAAATCGAGCAAGGTCTGTTTAGACTAACTTTTGAAAAGCAAATACAAAAACGCCACTTTCTGTGAGCATTATTTAAGCAGCAACAGGAGTAGGGACTTCCTATGTGTAGTCTTCTATGCACAAAAATAAAATAAATAAATACCAACGGCAATATTGCTACAAAATATGAAATCCACGACAGAACTTAAGAGTAATTCCCGGGAAATCTAAACTCCTCGCGCAAAGCCACAGCCTGGGCCACAGCACCACGTCATGCATAAGTGATGTGCTAGGCACTGAGCCAGTGAGCTCAAACAGACATTACCCGCGAACACACTAGTAGAGAGAGGCACTGTCGCCTATACATGTCGCTTTGCCCGTAGCGGTAAGTAAAGGTACAAGACTATCATGTAAACATCACCTTATACGCGGCTCTAGGCGGCTAGGTGAATAAATGAAAAAACATAGTTATGTGTAACTGCAGAGTGTATTGAAAGTCTTCGTTACAGTAGAACAGCAGCCGGTCAACAGTGAAAAATGTAGGGCGTGGTAGGTGCTACAAGCAGCACGCTTACAGGGCGGTGGTGTGCACGTCACGGCAGGTAAGCTGTCGGGCGTGACACGGAAAAGCGTGCTGCTTTGGTTACTACGGCTCGACATAGTTTTCGTAGTGTGAGTGAAAAGTTGGTTGGTTAATACATGAGTTACAGGCTCGTTTTGATTAGAAACAACACTGTATTTTAAAAGAGGAAAAGGAAGTGACATCTAGTATGTCAAGTAGAAGAAAAAACATGGGGGAGGGGGGTGGGCGGAGACGGCGCAGCGAGGAAATCAGAAAAAAAACAGAAAGGGTAGAATAAAATTTGTCGCGGAGAGCAAAGTCCGCCTGAAAGAAAGAAGTTCGAAGAAGGATTATCCCAAACTAAGGTAAACTTTGGGTCTAAAGAGAACGCAGAACGGGGCGTCTCACTAAGCTAAAAGTTAACTATATATCTGAGTTCACGGACAAGGCACCTATCGGTATCGCGTACCAAATTGACGAATATTTTATGTGTGTGGTCGACGAGGGCGGTAGCCTCAGAGGCACGATAGCATAGAGTACCGTATAACACAGTAGCATAGTGCTAGCAACAGTAGTGGTTGTAGTTGTAGTAGGTATAATAATAGTTAAAACCGTTGGCGAAAAGACATGGCGCTATGACGCGTAAGCGGCAGCCCATTGAAATAATACACGATGGACTCTGGCTTGCATTCAACACGTCATTAGTACCGTCACCCCTTATTGCATGCTCCAGGACCTATCTTTGTGCGACTCCACAAGATAAGGCAGTACACACAGTACCACAGTTGCATAACACTGAAGGGCGCGTACCCTCAATGGGCTGTACTTAAATCTTCAGCCGTTAGAACGTTTGGTGAGCTAGTTCCTTTAACCTTCAGTTCCAAGCCCTGTCCGGAGCTTCCGTAAGAAACTATCCCAGTGAATCACATTCTCTTGTCAAAGACGGCTACTCAAATTTGGACCAGCTCAACAGTCAAGGTGTACAAATTTGTAGTTGGATTTAGTTGTCCACTACAGGTTTTCATTAGAAAACACTCGAGAATTTTTTTTAATTTTCGCTATTTCAGTACAGAATTTCGCTTATGCATAAGCTTACATTGACAGGCACATATTAAATATATCTAATCGGTAACTAGCACTTGTCTGCATTGCAAGTTCAATAATATTGACAACCAAAAATAATCATCAACCATTACATGAGCTAGCTAGAATCTTCCTGGAAACCTCTCCGTACCTCCAGTGTATCGAGAATACGCAGCTAAAATCTAGCACATTCAAAATAAAAAAGAAAGCAAATTCCCATCTCAATGTGTAAGACCGAAATTACACACATAAACATAATTTGACATAAATATTAATCAATACGGAACGAGACACTGTTGCATTGAGCTACTTATTGCTCACTTCGAACACGTTCTTGTGGCTTGTGATGTGGTGTTCATATTATAAAGATAACATAGCTCCAAGTCGAAATCTTAAGTCAGTATCTAAAGTACGGCTACAGTTCAACGAAAAGAATGGAAAAGGTTGTATCACTGAAAAATATTACTGATTTGTTTGAAAGACCATAGTTAATTCAGAAAGTTTTTTATTAGTCGTCAAAATTTCGTAACAATGAACGATATTCTGATCTGCTGAGGGTGCTTTTCAAGTGAGTTTAACGTATATCATTAAGTCCGCGCCAGAGCAATATTGAAAGCCAGCTGATGTTCCTCTCCATTATAATGACGGTGAAATACCAACTAATTCATTGCGCGTCAATGCGCTTCTGATTTAGTATCTATACTTATCAATGAGGCAACACTTACCAATATAAACTCATCGATGTTAACACAAAATAGTTATATTTACTCTTTTCCTTGTCTTTCTGGACGCATAGTTTAGCATAAGATTTTCTTGATTAGATTATTTACTTATAAGGTATATAAATTTATATCACAACAGCTTCGACCATGCTAAGAGCTGACAACAGTATTATTATTATTATATATTATTATATTGTGGTAATTATCTAATTCCTCCGCTGTCTATATCTCNTAGTTTAGCATAAGATTTTATTGATTAGATTATTTACTTATAAGGTATATAAATTTATATCACAACAGCTTCGACCATGCTAAGAGCTGACAACAGTATTATTATTATTATATATTATTATATTGTGGTAATTATCTAATTCCTCCGTTGTCTATATCTCAATACTTACATGAATAGTTTACATTTACGAGTATATCCCGTTATTAGAAGAAGAATTTTAGTGTTAATTAAGGAAAATCTAATAACTAACAGTAAAATCTAAACTGTTCTACATGGATCAATACATAATCTTTGTCTACGACACCCACAGTTTAAGTTACGCGAATTTCAAAACATTTCCAACAACCGAAATCTGTAATCAGCTGGTGCGGTTAAGGTAAGAATGAGATGCGAAATTTAAGCAAATACGACGATAGTTGAGTGATCCGAACGAAGCTTTTCGAGATGGTTTGAAGCGGCTTGCAGGAACGCCTCCAGGTCATTGGCCACCTTCTGCTTGATGAAATTTTTGGCTTTGGTTACCAGCAAATTCCACTCGAGGGCCCTGTCGCTGTAGCAGGTCTGTAGCAGTGCCACCACCACAGCCGTCGTGAAGGTCAGGACTTCTTCAGCATCCTGGTACAGGGTAAATTAAAGTAAAGAAAAGGCCTTGAAATCAGTAAGACAAAAGCGCATTACAAATCAAACAACGGTCCTCTGTTGCTGTGCTTTTTAAACTTTATTCCTAGATAGTGAAGATGAAATTTTGTTTTACGAAGTAGTTATGCAAGAAATATTAATAAGTTGAAGCTTTGTGATGAATTTGAGAACACCAATTGGAAACGTCAGGGAAAATATGAATTCGGAGTTTTGGGCTATATCTAGAATTACAAAAATATTATTCTGTACATGGTTTTGCAATAGTTTTAAGCACTTACCTTATAGTTGCAGTCAACCAAATCTTCAGTAGCCAAACCGAGCGTTGCCGCCACATCGGCGGCGTTCCATGAACCATCAAACTTCTGATACGCAATGAGCTCCATCAGCACATCTCCCTTTGATCGCGGTACTTTTGGAGCTTCACTAGTGGGGGACGCAATGCCACATTCGACAGACATCGCTTCTGGCGACCATACAAAGTCCTCCGCATCGCAACACTCCAGCGATGGTTCGAAACTCATGCCACAAACTGCGGGCATCACTTCTGGCAACTCAGCATACCCTGCTTCTTCGCAGCACTCGACCGAAGGTTCGAAACCTGAATAACTTAGGCATTGGACTAGTTCTCTACAAGAATCATCGCTCTTGCATTCTGCGTAGCAAGTGAAAGGTGCAGGTGGAGGAACTGAACGGCCAGTTTTTTTGGCGCAAATTCCATATGTTCGTCCGGCGGGTCTGTCACAGAATAAAGAAATGCTACCTTCTGGTTCCAAGAGAACAGTTTTCCCATCCTGGTCGACGGCCACCAAGGCGGTGTAGCGGGACAGCACTCCGGCTGTGGTGCTCAGCTGGACAATTTCATCTTTTGAGTCTTCTGCTCAGACAGAAAAGAGTGTTATCGNATAAAGAAATGCTATCTTCTGGTTCCAAGAGAACAGTTTTCCCATCCTGGTCGACGGCCACCAAGGCGGTGTAGCGGGACAGCACTCCGGCTGTGGTGCTCAGCTGGACAATTTCATCTTTTGAGTCTTCTGCTCAGACAGAAAAGAGGGTTATCGAGCTTTAACGAACGAATAAGTCACATAACAGATAATACAGGCAACAGTTAATACCAAATTGTGACACAAAGAGGAAAAATACATAGTGTTAAAGGCAACAAAGCCAGATAAAGAAAACAAATTCCATTTCCTCATGAGCGGAATCACTTTCTGGTGACAGAGGATTCAGATAAACGGAATAAATAATTAAAAATTAGAACACTCTGAGAGCGCTGTACCTGCACCAAGCAAAGCAATGTTGAAGAAAAATTCAAATTGGTCCTGAAACCAGAATTTCCATTTTATCGTTACCAAAATTTAGTCATTTGTGCCTCTTGACAGAGATAAGTTTTTTGTAATTTTCTTGAAAATCCATAAGTAAATTTTTGAATTATCTTCTGACAAACACTTAGACAGACAATATTTAAACACATGAGCGGGACGACCGATTATTTATCACAAAAATTTGGTCAATAGCGCTTTTTCCCCATTTCTAATAATTTCTGCAAATTTCTTAAAGATCCGTTGATAATTTCTCAAGTTACATTGCTGAGAAACGTAAAATCAAACATAGTGACAAACAAACGAATGAACAAATCATCAGAAGAAACTGATAATTAATTTTGCTCTTCGTAACATATTTAACAGTTCGTGTAAATGCCAATAAAATCCGTTGACAATTTTTTCTTTGTGGTACCAAGAAAAAAGTAGATAAACAAACAAACGGTTGAACGAATCTTCACCAAAAGTTAATCATCTGTTCCTCATATCATGCCCACCAACCCCTGTAAATATTGTAAAGATATCTATCATAATTACCTACGCCAAGGAGGTTATGTTTTCATCGTGTTTGTCCGTGTGTGTGTCTGTCACCAACATAACTCAAAAAGTTAACAACCAATTTGGACGAAATTTACAAGGATTGTTACGTATGTTAGGAGGAACAAATGATTAACTTTTGGTGAAGATTTGTCCATCAGTTTGTTTGTCTGCCTCATTTTTCTCAATGCTATAACTCAAAAAGTTATGGATGGATTTTTATGAAATTGACTTGAGTTGTTAGGAATATAACAGAGAGTAAATGACCAAATTTTGGTTATGATCCATTTGTTCGTTCGTTCGTTACTGTTTTTATTTTTATGCTTGTTAGCAAAATAACTCAAACTAGAGCACTCTGAGAGCGCATACCTCCGCCAAGTGAGGCAACGGTAGCGAAAAATTCAAATTGGCTCTGAAACCATAATTTTCTTTGTATAAACTCCAAACTCTAATGATTTGTGCCTTTTGATAGAAATAACAGCTTGTGCAATTTTTCT
>LQNS02278101.1:1028796-1042983 GCA_001587735.2 Parhyale hawaiensis
GAGTTTATACAAAGAAAATTATTGTTTCAGAGCCAATTTGAGTTTTTTGCTACCGTTGCCTCGCTTGGCGGAAGCATGCGCTCTCAGAGTGCTCTAGTTGTTTTTGTTTCAATTATCTTAGTGACAAATGAACAGTCCAATGGATTAACAACCAAACAGACGAACTCGACAAAAACATAACCTCCATGGCGAAGGTACGATATGAAATACAAAAGACCGGGCATAGACCGCAACAGTACTTAACTCTTCGGTCCAAAGTGGCCTTTTACGCTGGCGGCCGAAATAGGGAAAAATAGGATTTTCTCATGCAGGCAATCGCCCAAGTGCGTCCCCGCCGTATCCAAGATACCTTCTCCGCAAGAAAAATGTTGGGTACCTTGGAATTTTTTTCTTCAGCATTAGATAGGAGGAAAAGAATAGGTCATGAGAAAATCCCATTTTTCCGTTGCCGACTTTTGGCCACCAGCGTCAGACCTAAGAGTCAAGTACTGTTGCGGTCTATGGACCGGGTTTTACAAAATCCTTGAAAACGCATATAAATTGTTCACATTTTCTCAGTGACTCTTTTACGGAAGGCATAGAGCTCACATTCAAATATTGACACAACTTGCAGCCCTTACACAGACGCTGCCCTCATAATACATAATATACAATGCACACAGCACTTGAATTTGCAATTGCCACGCAAAAATTTTAATTTTAAAATTTGCTAAAATTCTCGGTGCACACGCGCCGTGCTTTGTTGCATCTCTGTTCCCCCGATTTGCATCCGAAACCTAAAGTTGCCTTCTCCTTCATTGATACACATCACGAGAAAATATTTGCAGTCTACAAAGGTCACAGTCAGAGAGAAGTCGTGGGGGCAAAAGTGTCCAAAGCGCAGAAACAAAGTCGTGCCCAGATGCTGGGAAAGTGCAGCTCAACCTTAAAACGCATCTTTAGCCAAACACAGGCATTGGGGCAACAAAAGGGTTGGATAGCATTAAACAACATCATTACCCCCCTACAGGCATTGGGACAACAAAAGGGTTGAATAGCATTAAACAACATCATTACCCCCATACAGGCATTGGGGCAACAAAAGGGTTGGATAGCATTAAACATCATTACCCCCATACAGGCATTGGGGCAACAAAAGGGTTGGATAGCATTAAACAACATCATTACCCCCATACAGGCATTGGGGCAACAAAAGGGTTGAATAGCATTAAACATCATTACCCCCCATACAGGCATTGGGGCAACAAAAGGGTTGAATAGCATTAAACAACATCATTACCTCCATACAGGCATTGTGGCAAAGTGCGGCGAGTGACAAAGTGCCGTAGAATTGCTTCACATTCACTCCATGGGTATAAAGTCTTCATACTAACATTAGGTCGGCTGGTAGGCGTGATGATAAGGCATATCTACACTGCACCACGGAAGTCGAGCAGCTGGTGCCTGCTGGGTGCAATTTCATTTACTGTGTTTACCTATCCCATGTGTCTGTGAATCCAGAATTCAACTAGAGCACAGAATGGTTGCAGAGGTCCTACACATCTATGCATCTTGAGGAACACACTAGGAGCTGGGCTAGGGTTCTGTTGACTCGGGTTAGTTAATTTTCATTATTTGCTGCATGAATGCTTTTCCGATTTGATACCTCGATTTCAATAACTTTATCGGCTTACGTTTAACTTTTCTGTAGCTATTATTGCTGGTTTTCAATACATCGCTTGCAATTGAGGTGATGAAGAAAAAACTGACGAAGCTGGAACGACTTAAATCTGAATCCTCTGCAGAAGCAACATTCAAAATATAGGTGCTTGTGTCTGCTTTTTTAAAAGTAAAAGTAAATGTACGTGTAGAGTCTACTTAGATTGATTAATCCTATAACTAAATACGAATACTCCACTTTCTGTGCGCTTTATTCAAGGAGTATTTAGAACAAAGACCACCTGTACATAGGCTACTGTGTACGAAATATAAATTTCATAAAAATAGTCGGCGATATCTGCTACGAAATATTTATTCCACACCGTCAATTAGGAGTAATTCCTAGTGGATCCAGACCCGTCGCATGAACCGCAGCCCCGGGGCACAGCACCACGACGAGCAAGACTGGCGTGCCAGGCACTGAGCCCGTGGGGCCCAACAAACATTACCCGCGAGGCGCGAACACACCGTTAAAGAGAGAGGCACTCTCGCCTATACATGCGCGCTTTGCCCGTAACGCTAAGGGAAGGAACAAGCGCATCATAAATATAACCTCATCGTTCACACGGCAGTTGGCTAGGGAAATAAATGAACAAACATAGTTATTCGGAATTGCAGAGTGTATTGAAAGCTACTGTGACAGTTTAATAGCAGCCGGTGTACAGTGAAAAATGTAGGACCGTGTCAGGTGCCACAGCCAGGACACTTTACAGGGGGGTATGCGCGCCACGGCAGGTAAACTGTCGGGCAGCGCACGGTACTAGGCGCCGCTTGGGGGACAACGGTGCGCCATAGTTTACTTAGTGACTGGTCAAAACTTAGCTGGTTAAGACATGAGTTACAAGTTCGTTATGAATAGAATCAACCTTTTGTTTTATGAGAGGAAGAAAGAAGTGACGTGCGGTATGTCAAGTTGAGGGAAAATAAATGGGAGGGGCAGAGAGGAGCAGCGAGGAAATCGGAAAAGACGAAGAAGAGCAGAATGAAGTTCGTCAGGGAGCAAAAGTCTGCCTGAGAGAGAGAAATCTGAAGGGTTATCCATAACTACGGTAAAATTTGAGTCTCCAGAGGACGGAGCTCCCTATAACGTAGAACGGGGACATCTATCTGATCCATGTACATGGCACCTATAGGTGTCTTGAACGTCTGACAGCGGTAGCAATTTGGCAGATTATTGAAGTGCGTGTGTGGTCGCCGGGGCAGAAGCCTCAGAGAAAATATAAATATAGTACCGTAAATAACAGTAGCAGAGTAACAGCAACAGAAGTGGGAGCAGATAAAGCCGTTGGTGCTAAGACGCGTAAGCGGCAGCCCATTCAAGTAAACCAACGAGTTCCTCAGACTTATATTCAACAAGTTATTAGCATAGTCACACCACACTACTTTCTCCAAGACCTATCCCTGTATGGCTCCACAAGATAAGGTCACTACACCTCAGGTGCATAATACTGAAAGTGCATATTCTCAATGAGCTACGCTATTAAATCTTCAGCTGTTACAATACTTGGTAAACTAGTTACTCTAATCTGAAATTCCTAACCCTGCCCAGAGCTTCGGTGAACATGTAGCCCAGTAAGTCACGTTCGGTCTCTAAATTGAGAAACTCGCATTATCAAAGAAAGCTAAAGAATTTCAATGATGCATAAGCTGATATCGACAAGCGCATATAAAATACCTCTAATCGGCA
The DNA here is from genome assembly GCA_001587735.2 of Parhyale hawaiensis. Taxonomy (NCBI): domain Eukaryota; kingdom Metazoa; phylum Arthropoda; class Malacostraca; order Amphipoda; family Hyalidae; genus Parhyale; species Parhyale hawaiensis. Next base: position 1,032,182 of record LQNS02278101.1, read on the forward strand.
ACTAGCATTTCTCTGCATTGCTAGCATCTTCCTGAAAACCTTCGCGTACTGCCAGGGTAGCGAAGACACGCAGCTAAAATCTGGTCCGATAAAAACAGAGCGCCACCTTAATGTGTAAGACCGAAATTGCACACTTAGACATAATTTGATATAAATATTGCATAATAAATACGGAGAGAGACACTGATACATTGTGCTATTTATTGTTGATTATATTACACGTAGTAATGATTATTAGAAATTTGCTCACTTCAAACACGTCCTAGCGGCTTTTGATGTACTGTGCATAATATAAAGATAGCATTGCTTCAAGTCGAACTCTTGAGTGAGTATCTAAAATATATACCGCTATACGTGGATACAATAAACAGGGACTTGCTTAGAGAAAAGTGTTGTCCTTTGAACCAAAACGCCTTTTCGTACACCGATTAGGAAAATATACCTGATTTATTGTGCACTTGCTGGACGAATAGTGCTCTTAATTTCAGTTAGTGCTCGCGGGATGTTGCTGTGAGTTTGGACTAAGACTCCATTCAGGGTGGGGTGTGTTCTCACATGGCCAACACGAAACAAAGCGTGACGTCACAGACAGTCGCGGTGACCAGAGGAAACTAAAACTGTCGCGGGTGTGATGAGTAATGGCGCATAGGCGTAGCCAGGATTTCGTAAAGGAAGAACCCACCAGATGGGTAAGGACCTTCCCCCGCGGTGGGTTCCTTTCGCCGAAGATCATAAATTTATCTTCTCTGAATACACTGGACACTTGAAGCAGTTGCTTTAATACGCACGTGTTCTGAAAAAGGTTGGTTTCTTCTTCTAAACAGACCACTGCCTTGGGTCCTCCCTCGGCTACTCCCAAAGATGACGTAGGCTAATAGTCAATGGCTGGCTGCATGTGGTGTTTCACCTGGCTTCTCTATGGTCACGTGACATCACACGCTAAATCTCTGTTCTCTTGTACTTTCATGGACACAAATCCCAACTAAAATATTTCAAGGTATAATTGCATAGGCTGCAAACATACTGACATAGGTGGCATCGCTGCCAAGCATTATTGATTTGTTTGATAGACCATAAATAAATGAGAAATCTCTCTTGTTAGTTAAAGTAATTTGTAACAAAGGTCGGTATGCTGATCAGTTTACGTTATTTTTCATCTAAAGTTTAAGATCATCCCTAATTCAGCACCAAAGTAACATTGAATGCCAGCTGATGTTTCTGATCATTTTTCATTATGTTGACGGTGATCTACCAGATGATCCACTGACCGTAAATGCGCTCAAGAATCAGCATCTATAGTGATCCCTCAGGCAACACTTACCGAGTAAACACATCCTAGTCAATAAATAATACTCCAATTTTCTTTTCTTCGGTACTTTTCTGGACGCATTGTTTAACATAAGTTTTATTGACCAAATTATTTATGTAGTTATTATGTATGTACACCACAACAGTAATTACATCATTCCTCCGACGTAAACATCTCAATACTTTCATGAATATTTTTATAATTACGAGTACATCCCGTCTTTAGAAGAAGAATTTTAGAGTTAATTGAGAAAAGTTTACTGTAATAACAGTAAAATCTACGTTGTTCAACATTGATCAATGTATAATTTTTATCAAACGATACCTATAGTGCAAATTAAGTGAATTTCAAAACATGTTCAACAACCAAAATTTGCAATCAGCTGGTGCGGTTAAGGTAAGAATGAGATGCGAAATTTAAGCAAATACGACGATAGTTGAGTGATCCGAACGAAGCTTTTCGAGATGCTCTGAAGCGGCTTGCAGGAACGCCTCCAGGTCATTGGCCACCTTCTGCTTGATGAAATTTTTGGCTTTGGTTACCAGTAAATTCCACTCGAGGGCCCTGTCGCTGTAGCAGGTCTGCAGCAGTGCCACCACCACAGCCGTCGTGAACGCTAGGACTTCCTCAGCATCCTGGTACCAGAAAATTAAAATAAGGAAAAAATGCCAGAAATCAATAAAACAAAAACTCCCAACAAATCAAGGAACTGTCCTTTGATCCTACGCTTTTCTAACTTTATTCCAAGATAGCGAAGATGGAGTTTTGTTCAATGAAGCAGCTACTTTGAGCCGGATTTTTGAAAAGAAATAGGAAGCCTCGGGGGAAAGTTGAATTCGGGGTCTGGGGCACATACATTATTTTATACTTGGTTTTGCAAACGTTTTCTGCAGTTACCTTATAGTTGCAGTCGACCACATCTTCAGTAGCCAAACTGAGCGTTGCCGCCACATCGGCGGCGTTCCATGAACCATCAAACTTCTGATACGCAATGAGTTCCGTCAGCACATCTTCCTTCGATCGCGGTACTTTTGGAGCTTCACTAGCGGGAGACGCAAGGCCACATTCGACAGACATGGCTTCTGGCAAGCCAGCACAGGGTAGTGCGGCGCAGGACATGGGCGACTGAAGTGGGCTTAATAGTAAGTCTCCACACCCATTATCAGCTTCAACACTCAGGCGTTTTGTAACGCGAGGAATATAACGACGAACATTCATTGCGCCAATTCTAGAGGTAGATGTAACTGTGCCAAAACATCGGTGTCTCAAATGGGAGTTCACGCCATGATGTATGGAACTAGTCTTTTCGGCCTCAGCACGAACAGCTTTCCCATCCTGGTCGACGGCCACCATGGCGGTGTAGCGGGACAGCACTCCGGCTGTGGTGCTCAGCTGGACAATTTCTTCTTTTGACTTTTCTGTGTTTTACACAAAAGAGGGTCACGTGATCTAATAGATGACGAAAAAATACATAATAGGCAACAGGGTGAATAATTAATACCAAAATATATCATGATGGCACATTACTCAGTAAAGGCAAGAAAGGAAGATGGCGAAAATAAATTCCTCGACTTTTTAAATTCTGGGATTTCCTCATGAGTGGAATCACTTCCTGGTGACAGAGGATTTAGAAATAAGGTAATAGTGCTAGGAAATCAAAGAGAGAGGTAGGTAAACAATAATTCTTTCACATAAAAGACCGGAATTTGTATAATCTTAGGGAACTTAAACAAGATTGTTTACACTTACTCAACGACAATTTGCCAAAGGCGTAGTGTTCACAGTCGAAAACTGAGACAACTTGCGGAGCTTGCACTAACGCTGCCCTCATATAACGTGTAATGCACACAACGCGTGAGTTTAAAATTGCCACACAAAAAATTATAATTACAAAATATGCTAAGGAAGTCGGCGCACACGTGACATGCATTACTGAGTCAAGGTTCCATTGGCTTGCATCCGAAGCCCACAAAAGTCGTGTTCTCCATCGACACTACAATATATATATATATATATATAACGTACAAATGTCACACTCACAATGAAATCATTTGGCAGAAGCGTTGCTAGTCCATGAACGATGCCGTGCTCAGTTGCTGGGAAAATGCAGCATAACCTTAAGCGGGATAGTCCAATGACCGGTGTCCACAATACGCAAATCACAGTTATATTATTAGTGCACCGTTTTCACTTTGTTGTTTCCATTATATATTGAAAGCAGCTTCAGCTTCAGGACCGTTGTCCACAATAAACAAACGACTATATTCCATTATAAGTGCACCGTTTTCACTGTGTTGTTTCCATCATATCTTCACAACAGCTTCAGCTTCATGCTAAGCAAACGGCCAAAGCTGCAGATATCAACGCGGTATCCAGCCGCTCTAGACGCATATCCTAATTTCGGCTGCCGCCAAATTTCCAGTCGTGGTAATAAGCGTATGCTAGTCTACAGAAACGGTCTTCAACGCCAGCTTATACGTACGTCTGCAGTACTCGTACCAGCACACTCACTGTACTCGTACCAGTAGGCAATAAAACCGCACCCAAACACATGCAAGTCAATGGGAGCTTCTGACCGAACTTCAAATTTGTGAAAGTCTACGAATTTCCGGACATACACCAGCTGCTGGAATCATTGGAATGAGAGACAGCAGCCACGGTCACGTTGAAACAGCGTAACGAAGGTAACACAGAAGGTCAATAACAGTGAAAGCTGGGGTTTTTCCATAGCTCAGATTATATTTCATNTACACCAGCTGCTGGAATCATTGGAATGAGAGACAGCAGCCACGGTCACGTTGAAACAGCGTAACGAAGGTAACACAGAAGGTCAATAACAGTGAAAGCTGGGGTTTTTCCATAGCTCAGATTATATTTCATACTGTTAAGTAATATAAAAAGTGAAGAAATATACTGCAGTAAACACTGGGCTCGGAAAAACGAGGTTATATACTCTATACGTCACAATATAGACCAGCCATGGCAAGAGAGAAAAGCGATGTAAACAGCAACACGCAGACCAAGTATTAGATGGAATTCATCGAGGAAAACTTGCTTTACTAATACAACGACTAATATAGGAGAGGGAAGGAAACTACGGCCCGCGGGCCACATCCGGTCCGTTAGTCATGTTAATCCGGCCAGCCGGAGAAACTGGGTTTTTCCATACATCAGCCCAATACAAGCGCTTATTATAACATCTAATCTGAAATTGCATATACGCAGCAACTGTTATTGTAATTCTTAAGAGCCCTGCATGGCAACATCTGCATGAATGAATGTTCGCCCACCTGCTGACAGACGGTGCTGGCCCGCCCGTCTGTCACTTGCTAGAGTTCATGTGGCCCCCGAGTCAATAAGCTTGCCCGCCCCTGGGACGTTACTACACAGTACTGCTTTAACACGAGGCCGGAAGAAATAAAATTGGAAGAATTGTGAACAGTTTCTATAATTATCTGAGCGATAAATTAGCAGGTGCAGTTGATTAAAATAATTTGATGCAAAAGCTTAAATACGACGATATTTGAGTGCTGTCGACGGAGGCTTGCTATAGATGCTATGAAGCAGCTTGCAGGAACGCCTCCAGGTCGGTGGCCAACTTCTGCTTGATTTTTTTTGCTTTGGTTACCAGTAAATTCCACTTGATGGCCCTGTCACTGTAGCAGGTCTGCAGCAGTGCCACCACCACAACCGTCGTGAACGCCAGATTTTGTTTAAGAATCTACAGTAAAATGGCACAAAAAGTGTATGAGCTGAAACCAAACCCAATTGAAACAGTTCAATGACTCAGTTGCCTGTTTCAGCGAAAAGAGTGAACGGAATTAAAATAATATAATTTATAAAATTAATTTTATAATTTAATTTACGTGAGTTCTGTGGTTCATACACAGCAGAGGTGTATGGCTTTCTGACTTTAGAGAAATTCAAAATTTTACCAACTGACGTTTGTTATGTCAGTTAGCTTCTCGCCTAGCATTTTAGCAAAGCTTTCAGTAGCCACTCAATGGTAGCCTAGAATGGCGCAACAAAATAAAGGATACAGGAAACAAACTATGAGCCGCAATGCAGTGTAGTACGTAATGCTTTTGTCTATGTCCTAAGGTGATGAGCTGTGTCACATGCACTCTGCCATGTCCCTGTGTGTACCTAGTAAAATGTGTTTATTTATTTATTAGGGCCCTGAACAGCACGTAATGGGACCATATACCTGCAGTGTAAGCCCATCTTCAGCCTCCCAAGTCAGTGCAAAGGTGGGGCGAGGAAACACGAAAGGATATCAGTGCAAAGATAAGAAGTTTATACGAGGAGCTCCCTGGCACCTGAGCGCGTATGTAAGGGCAAACAGTAAATGGAATGTTTGTACACGTGACCCAAAAGGAAAGGCAGCGAAGTGGTCCTAAAAATAAGGAAATATCTGCAGGACACAACCTAACCAAGGGCACCTCCGTACAACGGAACTTACGGGAGCTCTCTGAGAGTAAGTGATGAGGTGCCATCAACTGGTCGGTAAGTGGAGTGATGTTAAACCTACAAGGTTTGACTTATCCGGATTTTGAAACAAGGTGCGTTATCTGCGCCATATTGCGTGTGATGCAAGTGTTGGAACCAACAAAGCTGCAGTTTGGGACGGCCAAAAATGAAACATTTCTGAGAGCGAGAGTGTTTTGGACCGTTTTAAGCTTAATGGATAATTATCAAGTGAACGTTAGCGCCTGAAACGCCATAAAAAGTGATGAAACTGATTTTTTTAATATATGCAATTCAAGCCTGAAAATATCTAATCTTACTTTGCAGGGCTAATCAAGAACAATAATTATTTTATTCTCTTGGTGTAGGGTAAGGGAATCACGTACGCCAAGTTTATACTTTGGCTCTATCATACGCCCCCTGACGGGAACCCTACGAAATTCCAAGAGCAGGGCTGACACAGTAAATAAGCGCACTTATAAAACTACCAAAGCGCAAGTCTTCTCGTTGCCAGTGCCTCATGAGCTGCCCTTGAAGAAAGGCCACGATTCATCGATATCGTCTGCAGGTAGTAACAGAAGCAATGGCTGTATTTTCACTACTTAANCTGCTGGAATCATTGGAATGAGAGACAGCAGCCACGGTCACGTTGAAACAGCGTAACGAAGGTAACACAGAAGGTCAATAACAGTGAAAGCTGGGGTTTTTCCATAGCTCAGATTATATTTCATACTATTAAGTAATGTAAAAATTGAAGAAATATAATGCAGTAAACACTGGGCTCGGAAAAACGAGGTTATATACTCTATACGTCTCTATATAGACCAGCCATGGCAAGAGAGAAAAGCGAAGTAAACAGCAACACGCAGATTCAGTATTTGATGGAATTCATCGAGGAAAACTTGCTTTACTAATACATCGGCTAATATAGGGGAGGGAAGGAAACTACGGCCCGCGGGCCACATCCAGTCCGTTAGTCATGTTAATCCGGCCAGCCGCAGAAGCTGGGTGTTTAAATACATCAGCCCAATGCAAGCGCTTATTATAACATCTATTCTGAAATTGCATATACGCAGCAACTGTTATTGTAATTCATAAGAGCCCTGCATGACAACATCTGCATGAATGAATGTTCGCCCACTTGCTGACAGACGGTGCTGGCCCGCCCGTCTGTCACTTGCTAGAGTCCATGTGGCCCCTGAGTCAATGAGCTTGCCCGCCCCTGGGCTGTTATTACACAGAACTGCTTTAACACAAGGCCGGAATAACTAAAATAGGAAGAATTATTGTGAACTGTATCTATAATTAACTAAGCGATAAATTGGCAGGTGCAGTTGATTAAAACAATAATTTTAAGCAAAAAATTAAATACGACGATATTTGAGTGCTGTTAACGGAGGTTTGCTATTGATGCTTTGAAGCAGCTTGCAGAAACGCCTCCAGGTCAGTGGCCACCTTCTGCTTGAAATTTTTTGCTTTGGTTACCGGCAAATTCCACTTGATGGCCCTGTCACTGCAGGGCCCGACATTCGCTTCGTTAATGATCAGCTATTCATCATCCTGACATATTTTGAAACCATATGCCCAACCAGAGCCAGCAAGTCACTTGAATTTTCGCTGCGTTATGTTTTTTTTTCTGCCCCACTGTGTACATACAAACACTAACACGGCTATCAGATTTATGCCTTACAACTACAACACGCTTATCACCAGACGCTTAGTTCTTTGCCTACAGAGCACAACAGATTTAGCGCAAATTCAATTCCCCATATAACCCCAACATCCGTGTTATTTCATCATAACACAAATCGACACAAACCTATAACTGTTTTTTTGCGCGTATTCATGTGTATGCTCACTGGTAGATTTCATGAAACTGTCGACTTTGCCAGGCCAGCCTCAATTCAAACTGATTTGTTCCAAGGCCTATCTTGTATCCTTCTCGCCTACCACGTTTTATTGCTTGCTCATACGGTGTCTCCATATCTAATTATATTTCATTCGTCTCCCCAGATATATTTTGTTTTTCCGTAAAATTCTTAGTGAATCTAAAGTTGAACTTTTATTTTAATAAATTTCTTAGTTATATCAGTCATGCTGATTATGTTACTATAGGTAGGTTCTATTTATTACGAGTATCTTTAATTATATATTATATAATGCATAAATTCATATATTTGTTTCATAACATAAGAGATGTCATAATTAATAACACACACCCACGTGAGACAATAAATAGGTTTTCTTTTTAAGTGCAAACAAGCATATTCATTGAGTAGTATATATGTGGTGACAGAGTGAGGAAAACCTGTGAAGTAGAGACAAGAGACCTTCAACTCACGACATGGATCACCACAGAAGAACCACAGTCACATGATATTGCGCGTTTGAATATAGGACATTCCAAATATTGATTTTAATCAAAGTAGTTCACCAATAGCTGATGTATGCTGTTATCCTCTTATGTTACCTTTGTTGATCTTTGAAAATAGTTCAAGCGGTGCTACTAACACCATGCTTTGCTCAAATTTGAGTTGTTTTAATTGCACGCCTTTAGCATTGGGAATTCTTGAAGCGAGTGATCTCTAGTGAACTCCACCCCCGATAAACTGTCTTCTTAAACAGCAAATTGTGAGCTAGATACAAGTATTTGGATGCACCTATAGGGAAATATAGCCCGTTTCCTTATTAAACAACGCAAAACATCTCAACGAGAAATGGAAACGACCTCAGCAACTAAACATATCACAACAGGAGATGCCTCGTAAGTAACAGCGCAAAATTTTATAAAGTAGACGTCGGAATTCGTGATAAATATGTTGAGACAATAAGGCCTGAATAGGATGAAAACTTCACACAAACACGACGATAGTTGAGTGCTCCGAACGAAGCTTTTCGAGATGCTCTGAAGCGGCTTGCAGGAACGCCTCCAGGTCGGTGGCCACCTTCTGCTTGATGAAATTTTTGGCTTTGGTTACCAGCAAATTCCACTCGAGGGCCCTGTCGCTGTAGCAGGTCTGCAGCAGCGCCACCACCACAGCCGTCGTGAATGCCGGAATTTCTTCAGCAGTCTGGCAATATAAAATATATATAAAGAAGTGAGGAACAAATCATCCTAAAACAAGATGGAGGATCCCCTCTAAAGGTCGCTGACGTCTCGCCTGCTTTTTTGATGCAGCGCCCAGCGAATTTTTTTTATGAAAAAGGCATTGTCTGAAATGTTAAAATAGTTGATGCTGAGAGAAGTTTCATTAAGGAGAAAACAGCTTAACAAAATTAAATCTAGTCCAGTTCACTAAATTGGTAAGCTTAAAATAGGAATTCAACTTCATACACCTGCAACGATATCTATGCTTACTTTATTGTCATTGTCGATGAATTTTTCTGGAGTCAGACTCAGAACTTTCGCCAGATCCGCAGCGCTCCAAGAACCATCGAACTTCTGACAAGCAATGAGTTCTGTCAGCACATCTTCCTTTGACCGTGTCACATCAGAAGCTTTGTCCGAACCAGCCACACCGTCACACTCATCGAGAATCGAGTGCGAAGAGTTGTCGTCTTCCGAGGATTCGTCCTCTTCTTGTTTTGCTTCACCGGTGTACGGACATGACGCTAGGACGTCTGGCTGACTGCGACTGTTGAAGTAACAGTTAGAGTAGAAGGACGCAGGTCGCATACGAGCGGCACCAGCGGAGCTAAAAAGTGGTCTGTCTAGATTCCATTCGATGGTGGAACCTATTTTTTTGGGTTGCCGCTTGCACATTTTTGGTAATGCAGCGAACATACGCATGCCCCCATGCTTTCCGGATATTTTCCCAAAACGACTCCCGCACTCAAGGTCCAATTCCAAGTCGTCTTTAGGCTCAACACGAACAGTGTGCCCGTCCTGGTCGACGGCCACCATGGCGGTGTAGCGGGACAGCACTCCGGCTGTGGTGCTCAGCTGGACAATTTCTTCTTTGAAGGCTTCTGCGTGAGACAGACAAGGGTACACATGTACTAGCAAGTCACACACTGTCACGATGTAAAGGCAGTAGCTACACATGCCTACTGCAAGGGATAGAATGTTCCTTATGAAGCAAAAGATTTTGATAGACTATTGCATAGCTGAGCGTGGCAACGTTTATTGATAGGTTTACTCGACGAGCAGAACGAGTTTTTGGTAAAGGTGGAATGGGTATAAATAGTAGCAAACACAGATTAATCAAAGTTAGCCAATGAAAATATAATAAGAAAATATGCCATATTCTCATTGAAAGGAGAAACTCACAAATCGCTTTCCAGGCAAGATCGATAAATAATTCTCAGTTTGGCAACATACGTTTCACTAGTTGAGCTAAGATGCACAACATGCACGGACACTAATTATATCATCTGCTGGATCGCAGTTCTGACGCCATGCAGTGAAACATTATACAAAGTGACTGCTTTCAAACAACACTCGGTGTCAATATGATGCTTCAAAATCACACTCAAATCAAAGTAACTTAGCAAAACCGAGCTCGAGTGCAAAAAACGCCATTATATAGCTTTAGTCGCAGCAAGCGCGCAGTGTGTCCGCAGACAAATTTTCAATGCGCATAATTTCATTCTGCAGCGGCCGTCACGATAACATTTGATCACAAATTCACTTCATGCCAATCGATAAGCCACAGCTACAGAATTTGTCTTCTGTGCACGTACTTATTTACAACTAAATGCAAAACCCCCCATAGAAACTTTTCTAATTTCCCCACATTTCCTCCAAAGTGGTAAACCTTTCACCAGTGTACGGTAATATCTTACCACACACTACCACTTGGATGCGTCTAATTACTCGCTGTATCCACGTAATTACACGGGGGAAATGATAGCAACAGAAATTACAACATCGTCCAGAGAAACTTAGGGCAGCGACTTGCAGTTGTAAAGAGAAAATTCCCTTCGTTTTACGGTCTATATCTGTAGCTATCATAAACAACGGTCCCCTATTTTACAAAATCGCTATACTGTGTATAGAAAAGTATATAGCAGCTGAAATGCTAAG
>LQNS02278101.1:1043141-1065387 GCA_001587735.2 Parhyale hawaiensis
AGCTGTACACTGTACAGTACTTGGGGTAAATATCAATATGATGAGAATCAAAGAACAATTAATCCGCAAAGTAATTGAGATAACAAACAAATACCACGGAGGTCGTTGTAAACAAACCAGAGTTTCCCAATATTTCGAGAGAAGGAAATCATGCTATATTTAAATATTGTAAAAATTCACCGATCGCCTAAATTGAAGAACATCGCAAATAGATACACCACGGCGAAAATGAACAAACGAAAAACAATTATCACGTTTATTACGTCACGAACTCAACAGAAGTAATGAAATTAGCGAAGGTAACCCCGTGTAATATTAATGGGACATAGAAACTTTCGATAGCTGCTTACCCCGTATGAACAAGGTGTTGATTTTTATCGGCTTCGAATTTCTTACTTGACACGTAGGAAGAAAACCAAAACTGAGCCACGTCCTACTCGACACAGAGCCGCCTACTCTCCATCAGCCCAGAACACTCAAAACAGTTTTTTCAAGTGGCACCTCGAAGAACAAAAACTGGATCATGCAGCGTATACCATGGTAGGATAAAAGAAGGTGCTTGCACTTCTAAGACAACAGCATCAACCAATGGGAGAGTTCCTTTTTTTCTCCGCTCGTGACGTCACTGAGGTGCATGGCTAAGCGTCAGCGAGGCGCTAAGCTGCCATTGCCAGACGTACGAAAGGTGCCGTAGTATAAAGATATTCTCGGCTGTGCGCTTATGAGGAGTGTATTAAAAATCTCATTGCCACTTGCTACAATCCACGATGGGAAATTGGACGAGGGAAATTGAAAGAAATCAAGATCCTCCCTACCTCTAGAATTATTATTGCAATTTATAAAGCAACACTTTCGGACTCGTGTTGGCGCCAATTCGGTTCAATGCTCTCAACACTGAATATCACTGATGTACAACTGACGCAGCTATCACGTGACCCAACAGAGTGCCCTTCAAGCCTCGCTATTGGTTCGTNCGCAAATGCTCGTGACGTCACTGAGGTAAATTACTGCAAAAAAAGACCGGTGTGACAGTACCTCCTTTTAATTTAAGGTGGCGTATACATAAACAGGATGATGGCTGGGTAGTTTCCATATGATATATGCATTTAACAAACCCTAAATAGAGCAGACAACACATTTGCACCCAAATAATTATCACAAAAAAAAAAATGACGGTCAAAGGCAGAAAAAGTTGGGCAGAAAATACCCTGCGTAGAAACGAAATCAGATCCTGCCCAGCTTCAAGGAGCAGTGTGTCCTAAAATAATAGTACCAAATAATATTGCGCGTGCACTGTCTAGTGAACAGTATACGGTTTTCACGGTGACATTGTGTCAAGGAGGTTGTACGATATCTGACAGCGATTGTACGTATAGTGCGGTCAGTGGGTTTCCGGCAGTCGTGGTGGCAGGTACTGCTGTGCTGGAGGTTTGTTTGTCGGGACGAGTCCTAGCAACCTAGCAGTGGGCTGCGAGTGTCAACACAGTGTTATGATGAGCGCACTTTCGAGTGCAACAAGTTGCCACAGCTAGAGATTAACGTCAGGCAAGAAGGTTTCATCGACACAAACTAATCTCATAATCGTCACTTTCTCCAAAGTTTCAGTCGCAATTACTGGAATCGCTGCCGGAACTCAATTCGAACTAGCTGTCGATACTAGCGCCCATTAATACAAGAAGTAACAAACAAGCTGAAGCTAACGAGATTAGCTTATTTGAGTCGAATCGCCCATTCCATCGAGCTTTTTGTTTTGCGGCTGGTACACAATACAGTACTACCCATGCTCACCAAAGGCTGAAGGAACTCTCGAAAAACGTGCGAAATATATTGCGCAATATTTTGCCTTCCTATCCACACGTGAAAATTTTCAGGTCGTGAACAGACTTCGACTTCCTTGAGAAAGTTTGTATTGCTACAAGCTCAACAGCGTAACAAAAATCCATCTAATAAGCAGAATGATGTAACTGCTAGTGCCCTTTGGCTTCACAAATACAAAGTCAAGGTTTAGGATAAAATCTCTTAAAAATAAGCAGCAACAGTTCCGCGAGCAAAAAAGTGGCATAGATGGCGCCTTCGGCGGTTTGTTAACAAAATTTCGGGCATTAGACTAGCAAATCGCAAGCAAAACGCTGGATGCTCCATTTTGAAACGCTACGCAAAAGCGCGAGTGTGCAGGTTTTCAGACGTCAATTCGGCGGTTAAATGGCGCAGACTCGTTCTGTTGGCTAGCGAGTGGGATCGTCTTTGTGTTGACGTAGTAATTTTTTACTTAACTCCATACATCTCAAGTAAACTTATATTTCCAGCTTCTATACCTCTTTCTTCCCCACACAGTCGGAATATCCACAGCCTACTGACAATTCCAGCAATATACCATTTGCTGGATGGAGTCAACTGTGAGAAACATGCACCCAAGCTGCCCTACCGGCTAGTGAACAAACTGCTGCGAAGTATTAACGATCGAGCAATAAAGGAGAAAATACGACTGCCCCATAGAATATATTGAAAATGTTCGTCAACGATAAAGCACACGAGGTGATGTGTTGAATAAGTAACGACGCTTGCATACAAAATTACCTATTTAATATAGGTAAGCTCAAGTCTTCTATGCTTAATTGTATATGCGACCAAACACGAGTGTTATCTCTATACGAACATTGACGTTCAATTCGGGCATCAGAAGGCCTACATTCTCTTACCCTGACGGTTCCAATTTGCTACCCGGTTTCTTGTTCAACATATATTGCATTTCCACTGGGAACAAGCCTTAGGAGCGGGGTGGCTCAACCTGAGTAGGATAGGGTTAAGCTTCCTCATACACTAAAACGGTGATTCCAAAAAAAGGTTAAGAAAGCAAGGAACATCGGTCGCTGAAGATAAACAGGGAAGGCACACACGAGCTCACCAAGTACTACATTATGTAATTACTAAAACATTCTGTGCGTATAGCCAATATTCGTTTAACATCTGTCAAAGATCAGCGAACTGCAAACGATTTTTTTAACAATGCTTACCCGACGAGAAATCGACGCGCTATTTGGTAGTTACAGGTTTAATAAGCTTCGATACTTGCAAGAATAGAGCACATGATATCTCGGCTCAGTGTAATAAGGAATCAACGCCTGAATGGGATGGCAACTTCACACAAATACGACAATAGTTGAGTGCTCCGAACGAAGCTTTTCGAGATGCTTTGAAGCGGCTTGTAAGAACGCCTCCAGGTCGGTGGCCACCTTCTGCTTGATGAAATTTTTGGCTTTGGTTACCAGCAAATTCCACTCGAGGGCCCTGTCGCTGTAGCAGGCCTGCAGCAGCGCCACCACCACAGCCGTCGTGAACGCCAGCACTTCCTCAGGATTCTATAAAGGTAATGGTAAAAGAAATATTTATGGGCTGGCACGCAGTAGAAGGAGCCATATTAAGGCTGGCCTGCTACATACATAAAAGTATGCACAGTTGCCTTTAACATCGGTGGATTGTAGACATGCTAGTTGTACCAGAGGAGGAGACCTCTCACTAGTACAATAGCGGTGGCGTGTAGAGCAAGCACTAGAATTAACAGCGGCCGATAGATCAGTTAGTAGAACTAGCAGCATCATGTAGACTAGATAGCTGTACTATGGCAGTTATCTAAAGAATAGTAGCATTAGCAGAGGTTTCTAAATCTGAAAGTTACACTAGCAGTAGCAGGTGGACCAGCTAGTACATCAAACAGATCACCGTTGCTAACTAGTAGTTTTAACAATCGCATGTACACCAGTCAGAAATTCTATCAATGACCTGTTGTAGTCTGGAGGCTAATTAGTAGTGCTAGCAGTGGCCTGTAGACCACTTCGAAGGACCATCAACGAAAGGCTTCATTGGGACACTTACACAATTACCGCACACCAAGCAATTGCCGCACATCATAACAGCTGAACCTAACATCGGTTCAGAGGTATCAGCCGTCGCCGTGGCCCTATACCTAATCCCAGAGTCTGTTGTATGCTATATCAATGACAGAAAATTGTTAAATTTATTGTGTAACTACCGGCAGTGCTGCGCCACTGCTCGTCATTTCCCTGTACTTGGCACCAAATCGTCTAACGCCGGGGCCACACTATTGATACATACGCTCCCACAACTTGGATGCGAGGATGTGCCGCCCGCACGTCATCCATACTTCGAAGCGTATCTTAGCTAGCGACTTTAAATATGCATTGGGACGACGTGCGAGCTGCACGTCCTCGCATCATATTGTGAGCGTGTACGTAAATGTGGCCCCGCATAATAAAGCTATCTCGAGGAGAGACCAAAACTCCCCTAGAGATTTTATATATCTACGTAACACAAGAGCTGCTGTATACAGTGCAGGTATTCATAGTACGCATCACCGTGAATGAACGGAGAGTTGTCAGACCCTCAGAAAGGACTAGAAGGGCTTGTGATATACGCATTCCAAGCAGAGATGGTGGCAAAGCCTCAGCAACTCAATAATTTGATAGTTTCACTGTATCGGGAGCAAGACTGTTCAACAAAATGTCACCGCATATTCGAATGGCCACTGATATGAAAATTATAAAATTAAAAAATTTGTTGGATTCTCATTGAAGAAGGATGCGAAATAGACCACAGTTCAGCGGTTACGTTCACTGAGGAGATAATTCGCTCCTGGCTGTGTTTTTGGTCGCTCACTGCGAGCCAACAGATGAAACCTAGCTTCGTCACCCCACACACGGGAGGTGACGTGGAAGGCGTCACCTGGACTTTGTTCGAAGATTCTCAAAGTACTAAGAGTAAGTAAGCTGCTCTGTTGTGATACTTCACTCGCTTCAATAACATGATTTGAGAACACAATATGCAGAACACATAGCAGTGAGGACAGATCCGAAAGTTTTGCGATGTAGTTATTGCTGTTTTCAATACGTCGATATAACTTGTATCGTCACTAGTCACCTGAGTATCAAAAATTCGACGTCAGCTAAATGGACTGTCGGAATCATTTGGTCAGTTTTCCTACAGTCGAAGGTGAGCAATTTTTCGCTCACTATTTGGAAGCAGTTTTGTTTGGGTCGTTTGATCCTTCTGCGACAGCTCGCCATTCGACAAACAATCCAACATGTCAGTGAGATTACCTTCTCAGGTTGTGGATGAAGCGTCTAGAAACTGAATTCTCGAAACAGCTCAGAACTACAGAACATTTGTCTTCTACCACCAGCAGCCCGTCTTACTTCGGCGCAATTACTGTATGTAGCCTGCCGATCGTGTCCATTTCACAGGCCAGCAATCAGCATACATAAAATACACTTGCAAGTAATTCAGCTAACTAAAGAAGGCATATCCAGATCCATGTTAGATTCCACGAGTGGGTATCATAATTCAAAATAATTCGATTACTTACGTTAGCGTCGTCCTTCACGAATTCTTCAGAAGTTAAACCAAGAGCTGCAGCCAATTCGGAGGCGTTCCATGAACCATCGAATTTCTGACAAGAAATGAGTTCTGTCAGGACATCTTCTTTCGATCGTTTAGTTTCTGGAGCTTTGTCTGCAACAGACGCAGCGTCACATTCGTCAAGCGATGAGTTTGAGTTGTCAGGGTTGTGCGACCGCTCAATTTTTTCAACTCTTACTACTGTACGCCGTGAACGTCGACAGATGCCAGATACCGGCGGCGAGGAGACCATATGATCGACAGCCTTTAGATGTGGAAGTGCAGGCGGAGGAGGTGTCGGCAGGACACTGCTAGTTTCAACGAAGGCCGAGCTAAGGAACCTAACCCGCGGCCGAGATAAATTCACAATGGGCAATGGACAATGGAGCGTTATTTCTCCCTCTGAGTCCTCTGGCCAGCCACCCCTCTCTCCGCGGAAGCCACTTCTTGCCGCACACTTTTGCTGCCTATTTGTGGATCTGCCGAAATTTACACGTTGAGGCCGTTCCTGGTGCTTAACCCGAACAGTTTCTCCATCTTGGTCAACGGCCACCATTGCTGTGTAGCGGGACAGAACTCCAGTTCTGGTGCTCAGCTGGACAATTTCTTCTTTGGAGTCTTCTGCTGGGGCCAAAGAGAGCGGTAACAATTTCTTAAGCAGCAAAAGTTAGTTATGTAAATAGCAGGTGAATGATGATATATATATACATATATATTGAGACAAGTTTTGTTAAAATGAAGATGACATTTTTCCTTGGTAAGCTTAACGGAAGCTTTCTCTAAAACTCGATATTTATTCTTCACATCTTCACTAGATGTTCGAAGGATTATGAAAGATAGCCATTTTGCGAAATAAAGTTATAGATCCACATAAACTCTCAAAATCATGGCCACACCGTATAAAGCCACAGAAACTACAAAAAAAAAACAAAGCCAATTATGCATAAATACTCAGAGTGAATGCGCGGCCTGTCTCGTTGGAAGTAGCAATGGAACCCTAAAGAAAACTGCCCGAGGCATACTTTCCCGCCGGCCGCAGCAGCCCTGCTTTTAGGACATATCGTTAACCACAAACAGTAGAATAAATGTAAAAAAAATCACAGCAGTTTAGCTTCACACTCAAGACCACGTTGCAATCACCGATCGATGACGCGTCAAAGTTCAATGCGACAAAGATCTGACTTACTTGAAACATTCAGAGCTGCTCCTGAGTTTTATTTAAATAATCGTCTAGGAAAATAGTTCACACTAGCTCCACTACACAACATGCATCACTTAACGACATCAGGCAACTCCTTGCTACTTGCACAGAATGCTTTCCAATACAGTAAAAAAAACTCAAACGCAAAGAAATTTACTGGCACGCAAGCGCGGCTCGTGTTTGCGAGCGGAGAACAAAACACGAAATTTACTGGCACGCAAGCGCGGCTCGTGTTTGCGAGCGGAGAACAAAACACGAAATTTACTGGCACGCAAGCGCGGCTCGTGTTTGCGAGCGGAGAACAAAACACAAATTTCGTTGGAAGGTTCGGTACTAGGACGGTCCTTGAAAAGTGTGTCGGTTACCGATCAAGATGCTGTAAAAACGATATAAAGGTGAGAAACTTGACTACGAGAAGTTCAGAATATATTTCGTGATTCTCGTTATGTAATCAACAGAACATTTTTTTTGATACAGCATCTCGACTTGGATCGATGTTTACATGTATAGAATGCACTTACAAATTAAGTATCGATGTCATAAGAAGATAACAAAGACGCCACTTTCTCCTACCAGACGCACGACCTGCTAGCGCCAATCGAAGAACAACGAACTTAAAAAGCAAGACGGCATGCAAATGCAAGTAAATGAAATCTACCAAAGGCAAAATTCCCTTAAGGGCCAATTATTCTGGCAAAAGTAGCCTATTGCGCTCACATGCAGTTCTCCATAGAGTAATTTTTACACTTTTTGTCAAATAAATTAGGGCAAAGAACTAATCGAAGCTACCTATTCTCTTAACCTATAATCACTCAACCTGTGCTCCCAACAGTGGAAGTTTGCCAAAGGTACGTGTTCAGTTTACATCATTAGGCAAATGGGTATAATTATGTTCCTACTGCAGTAGGTAACCGGTCTCTATTTCATGCTGGCCGTCAGTGTATCTCTCAGGACTGACTTGTGTTATCCCCAACGTTCCTGGATAACACTCGCCAGAATGGATACATCATCAGTAATGTATTCAGGAATGTGTAAAATGTTGTACAGCAACTAAGCAGAGTTTGTATGAACACACGCTGGCTAACATTCATGTTAATACAGAGCCATGTGCAGCAACTAACATTGCGAGGTTCCTTTCTTTATAAACGAAATCAAGATTACGTAAGCAAAAAGTGGCTTCGGTTAGACTGAGAGCAATGGAAGGACCGAAAGGCCCATTCTGCGGGAGAAGCCGAGGCTCAGACTTTCTCTGAGCTCTTGCTGTTACGCCAAGAAGTAGATCACATCTCGGTGCTGTTATCGCACATGTGTAAAACATCGAAGTAACAAAAATTGTTACGTAGGAAACTGCAAGATATAATGAAAAATAATAAAAAACATAAACAAGGATACGCTAGAATAATTTTGAAATAGGAGATATAGGGTCGGCCACGACTATGATCTTACGTAGTTGTTCTAATTTTCCAGGTAATACGTTTTATATCTGAGACACGGGGGAAGGCTGCGACCAAATTATTACATGAGGCTCAAGTTTTCTCGATGAAATGATTGAAGTTCGAGTGAGACACTGGGAAGGCCCATGACTTTGATGTTACCCAAGTGTACAAGTTCTGTTGATTTCAACATACCAGATAATTCCTTACATCGGAACTGTAGCAGTTACCTAATTTACAACGCGACAAAAAGAAAGAGGTGCCAAAGTCGATGAAGTTTGGTCTTTTTCCACGTTCTGGATATTTACCGTCAGTATGGTTAATGATAAATACGTTCCGCTTCTGTGAAGATGAAAACTAAAGTAAACCTTTGGATGATTGAATCGTAGTCAATTGATATCATTCAAGGCAACGAGTGGGCAACAGTAAAGTGTTGCAACCTCTGTATTATAATTAAATCGTAATGGTATCACATAATGCCCGCGTTCATGACATAGCTATCACACTACTCTTCACTTGGCAGTCTCAGTTTATAATACTGATGGTCTCGGGGAAAATTTGCGGTTGAATTTTGAGATCTCCAGGTACCGTATGACACAGACTATAAACACATGATAGATATCCAAACATAATAACTACCATTTGACACGGAAAAATCAAAAAGGGGAAATCAATTAACCCATGATCAAACTGAAGACATTTTTCTTCATGACCAGAACGGGATCGAAAGTTTAAGTAAATACGACGATAGTTGAGTGCTCCGAACGAAGCTTTTCGAGATGCTTTGAAGCGGCTTGAAGGAACGCCTCCAGGTCGGTGGCCACCTTCTGTTTGATGAAATTTTTGGCTTTGGTTACCAGCAAATTCCACTCAAGGGCCCTGTCGCTGTAGCAGGTCTGCAGCAGTGCCACCACCACAGCCGTCGTGAACGTCAGGACTTCCTCAGGATTCTGGAATTGAAATAAGAAAAAATGCATTTGAAAAAACGCAGTGAGAGAGAAAGCGAGAGAGAAAAAAAGAAAAGAAACTGTAGATCTACTGTTCATCTACTGATGAGGGGACGCTCAGGCTTCTTTACTAAAATACTGGAGACAAAAGAAGCTGGATTCATCATGACGTTTTACTGTTCTAAAAATTACACTCTTGGATCTGTTAACTATCTAGAAACAGCTTAAATTGTTATTCCTAAGCAGAAAGATAATCTGGTGTCTGAGGGCATCATCATAAATAGAGTTTTGAAGCACAAGTCCGAAATCGTAACAGGAATATTTGTTAACGTTTGAATACTACCAAGTGAGCTCGTTCAATGGTTATTTAATTAGTAATTAGTGAAGCTTATCCGATTCGACAGCTATTTCATTTTGTGTAGGCCTACCTTAGACATTGAAATATACATATTTGTAATGTAAATATCTTCTTCTTTTGTTTCTCCAAATGAAATTTCTAGCTGTTGAAGGGATTCGCTTGGGAAGCTGAAGTTAAGGTAATTTAATTTTTCAGTAAGGACTACAGAATTTACCCGGTGCTTATTTGTTATAATGCATTTTTTGTTCCCTTTATTTGATACAGATGTTACTGAGCAGTTACCTGCGTAATCGTAATCTCCATCGCACTCATAGTTACCGCTTTTTAGATGGTAATTGTGACTCAATTTGTTAGGGAGGGACAAGCCCACCAATGTAGCACAGGTAACTCGGTAGTGTGATTGCACCTCGAGAATTGGCATATAATTATATCTTGGTCAGTTCATCACCCAATCTTGACTACACTGAAACAATCAACTGAGCTAATACAACGACTTTAATCATAGCATAAAAGTCATCATCAGTGCACCTTACAACTGATATGGGTAGAGACATAAAAAACAAAAGCAATGAAAATACTTTAGTTCGATCTAGGACGCATAAACAACTAGATACTGAGACAGCATACCTCCTCCAAGCAATTCACTTTCAACGGAAAGTTCAAATCTTTCCTCAATTCATCATTTCTTTCTAATTATCAGAAAAATTGGATTATTCGTTGCTCATTAGAGTCATTACTTTCCCAACATTTCCTGTTGTATTCGAAAATCCACCCAGATACATTTTAGTTATGCTCTGATTAACTTCATATAACTCGGAAACTGCAATACATTTTGAAAATTGCAGGGAACTACACAACATTAACTTTCATAGGTAGTTATGCTATATGTCGAGGTAAATGAGTATCTGCGCAAACGACTACATAGTTTCATAAGACAATACGCAAATTTTAGCTAGGAGAAGATGCAGCTAATTCAGAAAAATGCCCAGAGCCGCAAAGTAATGAGCGCTTCTGTTAAAAGTCATACAATAAATTCGATCCTTACCTTAGTATTATCGCCTTGCAGTTCTTCAGGACTCAAGCTGAGAGCTGCAGCCACATCGGCAGCGGTCCATGAACCATCGAATTTTTGACAAGAGATGAGTTCGGTCAGCACGTCCTCCTTCGACCGCTTCACTTCTGGAGCTTTGTCAGCAGCAGGCATACTGTCACATTCGTCTAGCGGTGAGCCTGATCCTGAGAAGTCAACGCAGTCTTCGTAAAGAGGTTCGTCATCTTCACAACTGCGGAGACACAAATCCTGTGTCTGTGCGGCAAATGGTCGGCACGGTGGTGGCGGAGGTGCGAGAGGTGCCATTCGATTGGCTGCTAGAGGTGGAGGAGGTGGTGGAGCATGAGCTGACTCTGAGAAGGCTGCGAGACTAGCCGGAGGAGGAGGTGGTGGTGGAAGAGAGGTAAAATTCGCTTCTTGAGATGCTCTCGGTAGCGGCATTGAGCAACGCATCATCATGGGACCACGGAAATTCCTCATTTTCGCACACTGGGGCACTGCACTGCCGAGTGCCACAACGTCCGGCATTTTCTGCGACTCAACCCGAAGAGTTTTCCCGTCCTGGTCAACGGCTACAAAGGCGCTGTAGCGGGACAGCACTCCGGCTGCGGTGCTCAGCTGGACAATTTCATCTCGGGAGTTTTCTGCGTAACACAAAGAAAAGATAAACCATGGAGAATAAGGAACAGATAAACAAAGAGATCTTTCAATCATACTAGAAATGAACATTAGAGCAAAGAAACGCAGAGTTAGCAACACAGACGTATAACTACTATACCAGAGCAATGTTCGCGGCGATAAAGCGCAGTCATTAGTAGGTGCTAGTATAGTATTCTATGATCAAAGGAGCAAAAATGGGCACAGCAATCGGAAGTTCTGCAGGCAGCAAGCAAACAGTAAATATGATATACTGTTTAATTAAAAGCGAGCAAATCAAGAAGAAAAACTTTTCAACAGAAAACTATAATTTATGAGCCGCAATGAATAAATAAGCACTAGGCAAAACTCAACAAACTTTCACGCAGTTAAACTCAGAAAATTATACCCTTAGTCACAATCAGTAAATTATGCACCTAGTATTTGAAGTCAGCATCAGCGCACATCCCAACTACGAGATCCACAACTATTCGTTCGCGCCTGCCGGACCCAGAGAAATGCGCGGTTGCAGGCAACCACAGATTGTCAGACTGGGGCATCAGAGGCGGAAGGCTCATGCGACATGAACAACAAATTCTCAACATATTTTCTTCCCATCACCTTCATAGGATTTAACGTGAAAAGATAAGATGACGCGGCAGTGCAGACAAACATAGGAAAGGAAATTGATTTTTCAACTCGTTCAGACATCGAACGTCAAGATTATATGAACTTAGAACCACCGACTACACCACTGCTTAGTTCTTCAACCTAGAGATACTGTACCCCTGAAATTCCCCGCGAGTATTAACCGAAGCCTAACAACTGGTAGATCCCAATACTATGTTTTTAATACAACCTATACGATTATCTTTTACCAGTGATCACACAGTGATTGTGTGTTAATATCAGTCGAGCTCTAGAGGCTGTAAACAAAACCCAGGGTTTGATGGAACCCCTGGCCGGGACAACGCATACAGTCTTGTGACTGTGTACGGGAGCGTCCTCAAAATAATAGAGTCCAGTCTGTGCCATCAAGGAGAATCTGATTCTCCCTTGGTCGATGATTTTCGAAATCTCACTGGTGAATGAAGTTCTCCATATCTAATGACATAGGATCCTACTGCTCTAGAACAAAATTCTTGGCGGCCACAGAAACAAAAATCGCAAACCAACTTCTGATGAAACCAAAAATTTCTCAGAGATATGCCATCGTTTTGCCTCTCTCGCGACATCGTCCGATGTCTAACCAGGGCTTGACCATTTACGGAATGGGTGAGAAACACGCTCGTAGTAATAGAACTACATCGACGTGTCCTTATACGGACCGGTAGGAGGTTATATCGGTAGGCAGAGTTAAAGCCGCTTGTCCGAATGTTTTTTAATTGAGGAATAATCTAATGTTAGCTTCTGTTAACAAATTAAGCTCGCTTCTCAAACACAGTGAGTAACTAGAGCAGTCTGAGAGCGCAAACTGCCGCCAAGCCAGGCAACGGTAGCAAAAAATTCAATTTGGCTCTGAAACCATGATTTCTTTTGCATAAACTCCATAATTTAATCAATTGTGTCTTTTGATGGTAATAACAGCTTGTGCAATATTATTGAAGATCCGTTGATAACTTTTTGAGTTATACTGCTAACAAACGTTATGACAAACATGAGTCAAATATACAAACGAACGAACCGATCTGCACCAAAGTTCAATCATATATGTCTTTTACCATTATTAACAACCGATATAAATTTCATAAAAAAAGCAAAAGTTTCATTCATTATTTTTTGAGTTATCGTGCTAACATGCATAAAATTAAAAGTAGTGACGAACGGATCATTACCAAAATTTGGTCATTTACTCTTTGTTATATACCTAACAACTCATGTAAATTTTACAAAAATCCATCCATAACTTTTTGACTCATGGCATTGAGAAAAATGAGGTAGGCAAACAAACAAAAAAACAAACGGATGGACGGATCTTCACCAAAAGTTAATTATCTGTTCCTTCTAACATACCAAACACTCCCTGTAAATTTCGTCCAAATCGGTGCAGAACTTTTTGAGTTATCTTGGTGACAGACAGACACAGCGACAGCCAGACAAATAGACAGACAGACCTCCTTGGCGGAGGTAATGAAACACCAACTAATCATACAACTAAGGAAAGTTACTATAAACTGTCGCAGCAGCGTTGAAGTTCTATACATTGCGCTATTCCTTAGCTCCGTACCCGACAACAAAAGCAACAATACGGCAAGTCTATACACTATATGAGTGCGCTGATACGGCAAGTCTATACACTATAGTTATATATGAGTGCACTGTACTCGACTGTCTGTGCTAAATCCCAAGTGGAACTTACAGCTAACAGATGAAGCGCAAATGAATTGGTTTCTGTTCAACATAGCGACCTCGAACAACACTTTTTCATCGTGTCGTAAGAAATACAACTACTGGTACGTATGATCTTCAAGACACTTAAATTCGTAACTCAAGGTGAACGGAAGACGACTAGCGTGAAATTTCAAGACAGTAAATCACCTCTAAATTTTGAGAAGAAAGAATGGCTTTCCCTCGCAAACTCAGCATGGGGCTATTTCTGTTCCTTATTTCTAAAATTAAGCTATATTTGCTCGCTTGTTCCAGTGCACAATGTAGGAGTGAGAATTGTGAATGCGAAGCTTATTACGGACCTCAAAGCTATAGCTCGAAACAAAGATAAATAAAATATTCGCAACACTGAGATACCAGTGCAAAAGCAGAATGAAGTGGGGACAAAAGGATTGAATAAAGTATGAGTTCCAATAACTTCCTGCAGCTCAGTAATATATTTTCTTAAATCAGCTGACGGCTCTCCATAAGATGGTCTACTAATAAATGTAATAAATTAGGAAGTCATTTGTTGCACAACTTTCTCCAACGCGTGTGCAAGCTCTTTCAAATAGTGCGCAACACCAAATATCTTGACAAGACTCTCTCCAGATGAACAGCGGCAACTTGCATGAATGCCGCAAGGTCGGTGGCAACTTTTTGCTTGATGTAATTCTTGGCTTTGGTGACCAGCATCTCGAACTCAACAGTCCTGTGACTGAAGTGAGTCCGCAGGAGCACTACCACCACAGCCGTCCTGAATGTTGTTTCGTCGTCAGCGAACTGGGAAAAAAGTGCGAATAACAATGAAAATAAATTTGCTTGACAGAAAACTAATATATAATGCAGTACATAGAGCTTGGGTGAATTTGGGTGTCTGCAAGACGTCATAGATAAAATAGGTAGGTGACAAATTAAAAATATCGTCAATTGAAGGAATTAAAATTGACAATGAGCGTTATGCATAAGTCATTCGCGAGAAATATCAATATGGACTGAAAGGGAGTCTAGGTTTCTGGAGGAAACTGGAACAAAAACTAATATAATGGGAAATGTAAGGGCGGTAGGGAAGATAACAAAGCAAAAGGAAATCTTTATGTGAGTTTTGCGAGTGAATGCACTGATGTGCATCAAGCCCAGATTGAATATTTTTTTAAATATGAAGTAAATGGCTGCTCAAATTACAACTTCTTGCCGTTCAAAGTGGCGTTCACGCTACAGCCTTCGGTTTGTCGTTTCACAGAGCAATGTGTTGCCTCTTTGCAGACACGACTGTGCGTCAGCCACACATGCGTGCTTTGTCCTGAGCAGTACCGTACACTTCAATTCGTCTTCAGCACTCTCCTTCCCTCACTTAGATAACAAGCTAAACAAAAAATAATGAGATTAGTAAGCGCTGAAACATCACTGCATTTCATTTCCGCTGCGTATCCAAAATGCGCAGTAAGATAGCTTCAGCATGAACAAAATTTTCGCGTTCAAGAAGTTGCAATAAATAATTACTACGTCTACTGTACCGGAAAAAATTAGCTCCTCTACGCTTCGCTGATTTCTACTAAATGTGTACATCGTAAGCCAAACGAATATATAATTTCGATGTAGAGAAAAGTAATGAATATCAGGCTCTACGGGAACGGCAAAAGAAGCTGGAAGAGCAAGAACGGCATTCCTTGCTACAAACGAATAACAAGGTTTTTTTTTGCCAACAATCGATACTCCTTCCTTTCTAAATACGGAGCTCTGTATGCAAGATACTCGAGGGTGGCTTATAACTTAGACTCGGAGAAAACTAATTCAGTTGAAAGAAGAAGCCCAAATTGGAGAAAAGAATTTGCTGCCAAAAAATCATCGTGGTTTTTACGCGCGTGCTGACCGCTGAAGAAGATCTTACTATTTGCCTCGATAATTATGCAGTCAAAATAAGACGAGCAGTGTACGCTAAGGGCAGCTGAAGTTTGGATGAAGAAACCTCAGAAGAGAGTACACATCACGGTGGAAGAGATTGTTTAGAGAAGCTGTATGCATCTGCACCGAGTGGATATCAACGTCGTCGAAGAAGGACCGGAATCAGATATACAGTTCGAGTGCCATCATGAGCAACCTGGAATATTTTCTACCTATCAGTTTTCTATGAGGCTTGGCAGGATCACTTCAGTCTTCAAGTAGATGAATACATTGATGAAGCTAGGAAAATCAGATTTAATTTTTGCTTATCTATTTCATTAAGAGTGTGACACGAAACATATATAAGTTTATAAATACATACATAAAAACACGACGGTCATTCTTAGTATTAGATTAGATTATTATTGTTTGGGATACTCGGCTATTGGGGAGTAAAAAACGCATGGTGCTACTTTGGCTTTTTATCTACACGTCAAGAACCTACTTTGGTATGCTATCTACATCACATTGTGATCCACATCTCATGATAATCTTATGGCATCATATCTACAGTACAGTACGATCTAGAAAATGAACAGAAAAACCAATGACCATGACTTCAAACTAGTTTGTTTACATAATATTTTTTAACCAGCTAGTCTGCTACCTTGTTACCTGATATCCAGAGAAATATTTTTGTATGCTGTTTGCTAGTCTGATACCTGAGTTACTCCCTCTTCCTTTACCTTCTCCATAATCTTCTTTTTGTTTCAGTTATATGTTAGTCTCTGTGCCGAAACGCTCGTCTAGGAATTTTACTCCATAATCAGTGACGAGCCTAAAACTAGAGTTCTTCAGGATACGTCGACCCCAACACAGGAGCACATACTCAGGGCTTCAGGATACGTCGACCCCAACACAGTAGCACATACTCAGGGAATAGAAAGATCGTGGCTTGATGCCAAGTGTCGTACACTGAAACGAATGCGAGGCAGCGATAAAGGTGCTTTTCAATCACACACTGACTACTTCTGTAGGCTAATTTGGAGAAAAGAGGCACCTGATCTCATTTTAGCAATTTTAACTGATGTTCGAACAGTGTATCGTTAAAGCTGTTGATTAACTTTAAATAATTTTTTAGCCAATTTAGATCTTTTGTCACTAAAATAACAATAAAAGATGATGTTTCATGTACAGTTTTTCATTTTCCTAAAGTTGTTATATGTAAATATATTACAGTGTCTAGTACTATGTAAATCTTATTTTTTTCATTCTAGTAAAGCGAAGATATTTTCGCCCGTAGGTAACAAACCAAAGTAGCAGCAAACACATAATATTTTGATTATGAAGGAGACATTAGTATTGTAATCATGTATCCTCAGGATAGTTTATATTTTTATCGTATTTGTCTGTGATGCTGTGCCACTGAGAAGAGCTACACTCATTAGCTGTAGAACATCCGGATCCTTAGAAGCGTTGTCTCCGCAACCCAGGATCAAGTTTCAGACATAATTGAGACATTAATGAGCTGGACAGCGTCCAGCTTATTCTTGCGGAGCTGCGTGGAGTTTCGGTCGTCTGGCTGAAGTTCCACACAAGTAATGTTGATGAGATTAGTTTGGTGATCTTGATAGAACTTGATCAAGATAATATCAAGTGGGGACTAATGTGGTTTACGTGACCGACTTCGCAGTTTGCCGCCAATACTTGATTCCCATCTTCAAACAGTGCGACTTTCCCTAGGAAATTTAAGATTGCGTGGGGGGGGGGTGTCCACGAAAGTTCGAGGACTTCTAAATTGGACCCAGGAATAATTACAATTTTATATACTCAGAATTTCTTTCCAGTTTGCCTTGGTGGAATACGACATAATTTGTTAGCCATTACAATAACTGCACACCAGGGGCCAAGAGGCCTGGTTCAAAACACGATTTCGATGCTCGAAACTCTTTGATGCGTTTAAAATTCTATGTATATCTGTGAGCGTCTGTATTTAGCAACACTAAGATTACTAACTATAACTGGAGAGAGAAATCAGTAACGTCCCTCATAAAACTCGCAGTTTTAGCTTAGAACAGTGGCACCATCAATATGTAGTTAGGCGAAGCTTTGCATACATCTAACAAGCCTGTGCAACACTGTGTTAATGCTTACACTATTATGCCGAGGGTGCGTTACCTCGCTTACATGACATCTTTCTCCCTTTGTTGCACAGTGAGAGAGACGACCCGTGAATAAGAATGCCACAACCTAATTACCATATACGACTTACTCTATGCAGAATAAAAAAGCTGACTTGTCTTAATGTATCAAACAATGCCAAAGCTACCGCCAGTCGAAATCTGATTAGAGATATCAGATAGTTTGGCAGTTACGGTGTGTGCCGAATGACACAGTAAAGATAACAGTGGCCCGACCATGATGTATTGCAATCCCCGCATGATAATAAGATAGCAGTGCTCCCAATATAGTGTATTTGGTGAACTAAGCCACAACAGGACTAATAAACATATTTTATTTATAAACATAGGGCATTAATACGTATGTGACTATATGAATATTCGCTTCCAACAAAAAAGCAAAGCAGATCAGAAACAACATTATACCATAACTGTAGTTAACAGCAGAAGGCGCGGTAACAAAGAATAGTAAATAATATATAATGTAGGGCAGAGGGTTGCGGAGTAGGAGGATTTGAGGGAAGTCGGAGTCGGAAACATACGGGTCCTAGAACTTTCTATTGAGGGCACTGCTCCGACATGCCATTAATAAAAAATATATTTTACCAATTCTTTCGGAATTTCTTTCTGTCTTGCGTTGTGAAAATAACTCCAGACCTTGCAAGTATTGTGTGTTTGGTTTAATCCATTCGTTTACCATGCAATTGCGGTGAAAATATGGTTTGACAAAGTAAATTTTTGCTTAATGCTAGTTGTTTATACTTTATAAACCAACTATCAGTTTCAAAATAACAGATGGTGCAAACAATGTTGGACTTCATTGCAAATACTAAGACAATAATTTCTTGAGCTTGATGCAGGTGCATATACTTATAGCATAGAGTCCTTAGCATGCAGAAACAGATTTTCTAAAGGGTAACTATGCATGAAATACAACTACGTGACAAATTGATAATGCCAAATATCACTGCAATTGTCATAGAATATTTTATCAGTTCTATATATATATATGAATATTTTGGAAAATGTGATTAGCCAAAATCAATGGTTATACTAATATGATAATTTAACTAAGGAGTCGGAGTCGATCCCCTGAATATCAAAGGTCAGGGTCGGGAAAGCTGTAGGAACAGGAGTCAGAGTCGGACCTCAGGCAGACTCCGCCACCCCGGTGAAACACAGCTCAAACCGACTTAACCCTCACCGCACCAAGCGACGCTCGCTCGGCATACCCTAAAATTAAGATTTTCGGTCATCGACTCAAACATGAGTAACGACTTCAGCTTGAGCAGCAGCCAGAAATTCTGTTGGGACGAAAGCCGTTCTCCCGTAGAAATACAATAGAACAATGAACCACGGTAACAAAAAATAACATAGTCTGTGATAGTTTCAAAACAGCAAACTCAACATAATAACAAAATACACAGCCATTTGCAGTGCACAGGCGACCGCGTTTCTCTTACAACCGAATACTCCAATAAATTATTAATACAGAAACAACAACAAGTAAAATAGGAACTAGTTACTCAAACGCATATCCGTCACTCGACCCTCGGATGGTAGCACACATTTTCGTGCGTTACACATGCGACATATTGTCGAGTATTCAAGTATCGCTGAATGTTATTCCAACCCTCAGTTTCATAACTTGCAAATAATTGAAAATATTATTTTCTGTTCGTTCGTTATGGCGCGTTTCACAAATTCATCCGTAGCTGAATATAGTTAACGTTCGTTATCAGACAAACGATAACACGCGGTATATTAAAGACTATTCTACGAGTTAAAGGTAATAGCCAACAAGAAAATCTGTGTTAGCATACGTGCCACTGGTTGGAAAACATTCAAAGTTTGTGAAGGCACAAATTCACACATGCATGTACATAATGTACAGAGAACAATACAGAACAGAACGCATTATCTTACCTTAAGAGTTAGCGCTGGGTTCCGACACATGCTTCAAGGGTTGAGGTTAACCATCTTTTACTGACGTA
The DNA here is from genome assembly GCA_001587735.2 of Parhyale hawaiensis. Lineage (NCBI taxonomy): Eukaryota > Metazoa > Arthropoda > Malacostraca > Amphipoda > Hyalidae > Parhyale > Parhyale hawaiensis. The sequence goes on from LQNS02278101.1 coordinate 1,062,605, forward strand.
CCTCCACTTTAAAAAATTTGAATTCATACGAAGACTAAGATGTTTACAATTTCTCGGCAAAGCACAATATCGGCCGGTGGTATTTCTCGATCTTAGCGTCCCGTGACAGTTTCTTTAAAGTATGTATGTATTTTGTGCCTACAAACAAGCTTCTTTGCACACAACAACAATAAATACTACAGAAGGTTCAAACATGAGTAGATTTAACAAGGAAAGCACTAAGGTTCCAATTAATCTCTAAGCACAAAAAAGGCCACATTCCTCGACGACGTCACAAAACGTACGACACCAATGAGCTTTTCAACTTATACGCACAGAGTCTCGCAGCGCAACAATAACAATGTTTCATCTAAGGCACAAGAAACTAAGAAATTCACTTCGCATTGTTACATTTTCCCAACAGTTTCATCGCAGCACGAAGAGCAAAGCAAAATCCCACAACTTGAAAATCTCCCAGAAGATATCGTTCTGAACATAAGATGAGTTTTCAATAAAATGCGGGAAAAATATACACCCATTCCAATTTCGTTTTCTTAAACCTCCAAACACTTGAAAAGCTAGTTCTGATGTCATATATTTCTAGAAGTTCCATGCTGAATATTCTACGATTTGAATATACAAATACCTATAAGACTTTGAACACCATTACTCTACCGTGAGGAGAAGCGTATTCTATACACTGCGAGTAACTAAACATGTAATTTACATTTACCCTATTTCACACATGACACGCGGATAATACCTAGCTTCAAATTTAAAGTTTTCAGCTGCACACCAGCACCGAAACTACGGAAGGTTTCAACCAACACTTCTGATCACGCTGCAAGCTTCAACTAATAGTAAAGACTCAGCTGCTTCTACATCCGTTCACTACATATACAGCAAGTGCCAACTCCACGCTTTCGAATGTCATCTTTCAATTTCGAGTGAATTTTTATTGGCAACAATGTGTACTTTTACACATTCCTCAAATATGTTCAGCTGTTGTCACGATTTCTGACACTTTTATACGCTGTTTCGAAACGCGTATGCAGGGCGCTTAACCTTACCGAGCAAGTAACCCGAGAGAGAGTAATCTCTGTAATGTTATTCCTATGAGAGCGCTTTCTACCTGCCCGCACCCTAACAAAATTTGGGACCGCCGCCCACGGACGGAGCGACGGTTATGGTTTTCGGTTCGGCCCTAATTTTTGTCAGGTTTTGAGGATTAATAGTTGTGAATTGCATGGATATCGATATCATAGTTTTCTAAAACTTATGTGGACAATATTACGTCATTTTCTATGAGAACGGTTGGGCTAATCGTCTCAAGCACATCCCGTTGAGAGAGAACCATGCTCATCGCTTCCGTGCAAAGCTATCCGCTGAGAACACTTTTGGGATACTTTGAGATATGCACCCGCAGCCAATCTTTGGCAGCGGCAAGAAGTTCTTCGGTGGCTTGGTTGTCCAGTTTTGCTTGCAGGAAATTCCGCGCCTTTAGGACAATCAGGCGCCACTCCAGGGCATGGTCAGAGAAGCGCTCCTCTAACACGGCTATGGCGATAGCCGTAGGCAGTGACTCGTTCTGTGATACCTGTGAGCAAAAACAACGAAACAAAATTAATTATTAGTAATACCATTGACCATTTCATGCGCAATGCACCCATTTCAGAGCGTCACAAAATTTTATTAGGAAACTAAAAAAGAACTAATCTCCTGTTTTAGTAGAATATCTGAGGTTTTTCAATTAACCCATGAGAAATTTCGCGCTGATATGCGTAGAACCACACTGACACACACTATAACTTACCAAGGTGCGAAGCTCTTCAGCATCTGCGCCTCCTAGCTGCAAGATGCGGATGATGTCCTCTGCAGACCAGGCGCCGTCGAATCCTAGGCACCCAATAAGATTCATCAGAAAATCGTCCTTCGAGTCGGCCGTTTGTTTGCAGGGGGCGCCATCAGCGGTGTTGGGCACTGGACATTCTTCACTGACTTGGTTGTCGGGAGGATAACCAAAGCCTGAGCTGACTCCAAAAGCAGCTTCGTTAGTACCAAAGCTCGAGTTGGATCCAAAAGTAACTGAGCTAGAAGGAAAGTTTCCCCTTAATCCAACAGCAACTGAATTAGAACCAAAACCTGAGCTGTACCCAAAATGCGCTGAGCCAGTACCGAAAGCTGTAGAGTTTGATCCTGGTTCAGAATTTGAGCTAGCTCCAAATGCTCTTCCTCCACCAGTTCCTCCTTGAACGGCTGCGGCAGTTTCAGGTGTCGCGCCGAAACTGAAAGATCCCGTAAATGGCGGTGAAAGATACGAGACAAGCAAGGCTCCAAAGCCGGGTTGCGATCGCGCAGTATCCTGAGCCTGTGTGCATCCAAATTTAAAAGCACCAGCATTAGACGCATCACTGGACGCAGAATTTCTTGAAGTGGCTGCGGCGCAGGCAAAGGCCTGCTGCGGATGCTGCCGCTTTGGAATCTTCGCTGATCGGAACAGACTCGCATCTTCTGAGGAGGAACAGCCAAATAGACCAGAGGCTCCAGAAACTGGCGGATGCGAATACAAACAGTGCTGCATGGTTTCGGGACGGTCCTGGCTTGCTGCAGACGAGGAACCTAAGACAGAGGGTGTTGATGAACCAAACTGGCCTCCTGAAGGAGTCCCAAGAGCTCCACCAGGAACATTCGGTGCCGACTGCCGGACGCAGTTTGATGAACTGGAAGAAAACGCAAAGCCACCACTTTGTTGCGGCATAGAGGAAACAAACCTTGGTGGAGGAGGCCCACCTCCTCTGAAAGAG
>LQNS02278101.1:1097250-1108919 GCA_001587735.2 Parhyale hawaiensis
GGGTGATACAGTTCATATTAAGAAGCGGGTTTATGATATCAAGATCGGGAGGCAGGTCTATGAAGTCAAGATCAAGAGGCAGGTTATGAAGTCAAGATCAAGAGGCAGATCCATGAAGTCAAGATCAGGAGACATCATCATCCTCCAAGTCTATGGGGTTAGAATCAAGAGGTAAGTGTATCATGACAAAATCAGAAGGCAAGTTAAAAAAGAAAAAAAGTAACCCTTACCAGGAGGCAGGTTCCCCAGCGCCAGGTTGATGATGTCGGTGGTCTGCGACTCCTCCCTCACCAGGAGCGCCGTCTGGCCGGCGTTCACAGCATCCTCGTATATCTTCTCTGCCTGCATATTATTCAAAGCAGAAGTTAACGATGACCACTACGAGCATCGCGGGTGAAAATAGGGAAAATGACAGAAAGTGACTGCTTGATACACTGTAACAAACTGACGACTGAGCGGCATTATTGATGGTAACAACTAAGAAACTTATGAGATAATGCATAACAGTGGCGTAACTACACTCATTGAGAGCTACGTTTCTATATGTAGAAGCACTAATCAAGTCAGGACAAACTTAGTTTAACTGCTGCCTGTACTATGATATAATCATGCAAGTAACACCTATCTACTCCAACGACGTGCCTGCCACGCGACCTTTTGACGAGACGTCGATCATCGCCTCCGAAACAACTGCCAAAAACCTAAAGGTAAACATCGAAGGACTATTCTAAGCAAGCAGCTCTCATAGTGAATATTTGGAATAGATTCCACTCTGAAGTTGCCGGTGCAGAAGACAGCTATAACGCGTTTAAAAACCATATTGATAAACATTGGGGCAAAAGCACCCTCTACAGCTACGAACTCCTCTACCAGGAATCACAAGCTCTTAACGGCCGAAGTCTCATGAGCCACCTTAATCCATTACCTATCATGCCCCAACTAAACGAGCGTTTCTAAGTCCCCGATTGTTTGCTACACCTACCTACCCGCGCTTGCAGCTGTTTTGTTGATTTTTTCTTCCTTCTCCCTTCATCTTTAGATACCTATACATTATTTGACCTAACGCACACAGTGCCGGAATGTAAGTCCCGGCTGCTCTCTGGGACTGGGCCTGTTGGTCTATTGTCAGCTATCTAATCTATCTAATCTATTTGATAATATTAATCAACCGCAAACAAAAGGAGAGGTGATAATCTTGTCGTCCTGTAGTGCTATACATGCTTTTCGTAGATATGTATTGTATAAATGTCTTTCCAACAAAAAACTACCGGAAGAAAATGAGCTACTGTATCATTACAATCTCTTGCAGGCAGTCAGGAGGATTGTTGACATAGGGCCTAGATGTGAAAATGCCAAAACATCTGACTCAGCTTCCTCCCCATCATGGGTGCTAGTCTTACGCCACTAGGCTTGCCAGTTTAACCATTTTAATCACATAATGTACAGTAATACATATTACTCTTACATATCACTTTAACTGACCTTCTTCTTCTCATGGCACTGAGCGATGATGGTGCGGTCCTCGATCTTGGCCTCCACATGGTACAGCGCACTGCCCTCGTCTACGGGAGTCTTGAACGCAACCTGTAATGACGAGCGGGAGTGTGGACTAATGAAATATATCTTTGCTGGTGACACAGTTTCCCTATATATAATTGGTTAATATTGCTTGACATAATGCTCACCACTTGAAACATAACGACACAAGATGCAGCCTGATCTTAAGCTGAAAAGTCATTCATAACGTACATGAAGAGATAGCAGGACTATAAGTATCAAAAGCAACGCGTTGTTCTGTCTCTGTGATGCTGAACGCTGAACCGAGCACGTAGTGAGTCCACACCTGTCGCACTTTCTGTGTAAATTTGGGAGATGATGGCCGTCGCCATGATAGGGAGAACCGACTAACGAATATTCATATAGATACGAACAACCGCTGACGTTCATAAATTTTCGTAAAATGCTGCATTGCCCAATTTTTCCTTTTATTTCATCCTCTAGGATCATGCATGTTTAAGTGTTTTTCTCTTTGTATCACTGTTAAATCTAGGAAAATAAGAAGAGGAACAACAGAAGTGCAACTGATCTCCCACGCGGGTCCTCAAGCAACGAAATACCTAAGTAGCTCGTCTTAATATATCAAACCAACAAACTCGTTTCAAGTCTCAAACATTCAATTATATCGTAGCCTATTCAGAGCATTACCATTCCATCACAAATTTGCACGAGCTTAAAACCTTCAGGAAAGTTGAAAATGGGATTGGTTGGTATTTTTTTAAGAAAATCTTGGATTATTTTATTTAGATCTGATTTTTATTTAAACCGAATATTTTTTAATAAGATTTATTATTAAAATTTAAAACTTGGAATTAGCGAGCAAACCTTGAAGCTATAACAAGAGGGTTGAACAGATAATGATGCCCAAAATATTCATAATTGGCAAAGTGCTAAGACATTGCATATATACAAGTTATTATTTAGCTGCAGGGAAGAAAAAGACGCAATAACACCTACCGGAATAACTACGTAGATACAGAGCACGCTTGAGTTTGCTCTACAACTATATCCACTGGTTATAAAAAATCTACTATACTATGCACTATATTTTTGTTGTACTCCTATATTTCAGAGAAGAATTTCAGCCAATACTTTACACTAGGAGCCTCAGAGAGGGTGTAGCATTAATTAAATCTACCTCTAGCATGTATAAAGAGCAATTAAATCGATTATATAAGATCTAAATGTTTAAAAAGAAAAAACAGTAAAAATTTATTGATCTCAGAGAATTTTTTTTTTAATCAGGCCATGTAGCCTAACTCGCGACAGAATTAACTTTCATTTTGCTGAGACTCTTCTCCCTCCTCTTCTTTTTTTTTCTTCTTCTCTTTCCCCCAGTCGTTTATATCCTACTCACTTAATGGCAATAGCTCTTAGAAGGCCGGGGCGTAAGTTTCGGTATCTCTTTGAGAATGGGCCTGTTGGTTCGTCTACTGCCGCCTATCTAATCTAATCTAAATCAACCAACCCTGCTTGAAAACAATTCAAGTTATTGCAGAATAACATTTGGTAAGAATTACATTCCACGAGCATATAAAATAAAGCAAGAGCATTCAAAAGATGAATACAACAATATGAACAACTTAAATAGTACTCACCTGCATAGGCTGCGTCAGTTCGTTCTTGTAGCAAAGAGTGGACTTGATGTGGGCAACAAACCCGCGAATGTCCACTGATGTGGTGACAGAATCCAGCGGCACCGCCACATTTTTGTGGGGTTCTGCAGGGAGAACAAACAAGTCCTGTTATGAGAACACTTTACAATAGATGACGGTATCTAAGCCAGGAGGCAGAAGGTAACTCAGAGTTTGTCGAGATCTAGAGCAATGGGGCTACACCTGGGTACAAGAAATCCAGCGACAGCAGGCTGTCAGTTCATTTTTCAGCACTCAGTATTACCTGCTGAGCTTCATTCTAACTTCAGCAATTACTCTTATAGCTTTCGTGGTCATACCTAACTTCAGCACTGCTGATCCTTATTTCAGCAGTCACTAGTATTCAAGCAGTGAATTCTTCTGATTAACTCAATGGGGAGCCATCACCCAACAAACCAATGGCAATTAAATTGAATTAATGTATATCGAACCGAGAAAGGTATTTTGGATATAGATCAACGGGGCACAGCAATAACCAGCATCCTTCGTTTTCGGCAAAAAATAAAGTAGTTTAGAGCAACGTAAAAAGTTTATTACTATACAAGTGTTAAGTACTGCAGCCACAGATCATGATACGTCGTCAATCAACTTTGAGCAGTCTAACATTATGCAAAGACATTAAGTAACTATTACCCTTTTCGATAAGGAAGCGCTGCTTTTACGAAAGCTTGGCGGCATTTTTAGAACCTCATAAAGAACATTGTCACTTAAGCTCGGCTGCACTTCACTTCAGAACGTAAATTAAACTAACACTGATTTAGGGAGCGGTTAAATCTCGTCTTTTTAAGTTTCCACAGAATGAAACCGAGGTGGTTTCAATAATCAAAATTTGGCGCTGTTATTGCATGACGTCCAGCGATGCCGTCAGTACCGAAAGGGATGATAAAATATGACCACTACAATGGAGGTGAAATACGTACATAGGAAGCTCCCCGCTAATTTATTTAGGGCCGTCGCTTTCGAACATTTCGAACATTCTACCAGAAAACAATTAGACTACCGTACTGTAAAATTCGTAAAGATCCGTTCATAACTTTGAGAGTCATTTTGGTCTTCGTAACAGAAAGACAAAGAGAGCAACTGGACAAAATCGTAACATCTATTGTGGTGATAATTAAAACACCATGTACGTTATAATTTAAGGTTTTAACTTCTTGTAACGGGTTGTAAATTGATTTTCAATGAAGATTTTGGAATGAAAAAATGTGATTTACAGATTATTGCAAAAAGATATCTCGTTAGCACAATATTCAATCTTAAAGTAATGAAACAATAACACCCTTAGAATGAAGACAGGCTGTTGAACACCGACCTTACGTCACAGACGCAATTGTTATCATGGTATCTGAGCTTGTTACAGACACTATAGTTACATGTCTGCTAAATGAGCACATTATGTATTCGAATGAATCACCGCTCCTGCAAAAATTTACACTTCATTAATATCAAGAGTATGAACTGAAATTCATAGAGGTCTAGTTTTATGAACATTAAAAAAATTGTAATATCAGACGTAATTCCACAGCTAATGAAATTCAGTTACTATAAAGGAGATCCAGAACACATATAGCAACACATGTTACAAAATTTGTTGAAGCAGTATAAAGAACGTTAACTGTATCCACCGCATCTCATATCCAACAAAAAAAATATTCATGATATCATCCTTGGAATGCTTTCTGGTAGTAATCTTTTCGTGAACGTCAAGACGATGGACTGAAGGGGCCTTGCATACGAAATAGGTAGGAGGTATGGCCTCCCATAAGCTAACTCCAGGTCCGATCAATACCTACCCCGAATAAAACATTAAGTAGCACCACCTGCAGGCACTCACCTGTATCAATGTAGCCGATGAGCCCGTAGAGGTAATACGGAGGCATCTTGCGCTGCTCTTTAGACACTGAACGCTACAACAGTTCAGAAAGCAAGTTCTCTATTCCTGAAAATACAACAATGTTATATACTGATGCAACGAGCCGGTAGTCCTCAATATACGAAAGGTCTTGCTTGTTTTTCACAACTTCAGTATTTAGGTTCCAAATTTTCACATTCAGGTACTCGAACTAAGTACACTACAGACGGAAGAGTACATGTGCGTGTTCGATTGGGCAGCGAAATTTAGCCTGCGAAACTTGACTTGTCCAAATCTGCAGACAGATGCCCTAGCTTCGATTTGCAGAAGCAAGCTCCAGGCGTTGACCCTCAATCGATTACCAGTTAAACTTCCATGGACTGCGTCCTGCTCCGTAAAATGGTGATTTCAGTCAGCTCAAAATAGACGGGCAGCATCGTAACCCTACCTGCGACACAGCTCCAAATGACGCAACTAAAGTTCCTGTCTGCATTTGTGGACAAGTCGAGTGGGTTGGCTTAGATGGATTAAATTTGAGGACCCAATTGAACGTGCCCCATAGGCTATATCGAGCACTAGGAAGTCAATATTTAAACCTATGTAACAAAATTGTACAAAACAAGTATAGGGCCTAGATTGAGGACTTCCTGAACGTTAGCTTAAACCTCGAGAACAAGCTTATAGCTAGAAATAGCACAGAGCTTACGCGACAAATGGAAAATTACATTAGCATAGCCTATACATGAGGCGCCATTGACTGGCTCGTAAAAGTTCAATTAAGCTAACCTAAGTAGCTCGGCTTGTCCGGAAGTTCAAATAGAAGAGCTGGCTCCGTCTCTTTGGATCATTTCGAGTTCGAAGCGATTCAATTACGTCTGACGTGACTGAAAGCTCCATGCTGCCGTGCACGATTAAATTTTCGGCGGTCTCAAGGGTAATCAATTCGAGGTTAATGCCTGAACCTCAATACATCACATCGAAGCCAGTGAAGCCGGCTTAAGTTTCTAACAAGTCACACCTACTCGGTTTATTTCACTAACCAGTCGATGCCACTCAGTAAGCCATTAAAAACAACCCAGTATTTAGAAGCGGAATAGAGATAAAGATTCTATTTTTGAAGCCCTGTACAAGGAATAGTTGTAAATCTACGGAAGCCATGACTATCATTGTAGATGATTGGCAATAATACTGCCTCTTAAATTGAGGAACACTTTTTATAACAGTTACCACCTTGAAGTGCTTTTAAAGTAAAGTTTAGGCTAATTAGAAGAATTAATATACACTTGAGAATTTGAGATACTAATACAGTGTAACAGAGATTCTCGACGCGAGCGTCCTTTTGACGAAGTACGACAGGTGGCTCCTATACTCTTCCAAATCATACACTCAAGTGATCATACATCCTTTTCGCATCATTTATTTAACCAGTATTTGGTCCTGGTGATTCTGGTCTATAGCTATAGTATGCGGCCTACCAGTTACCACAGAGTTTGTTTTGGGTTTGATTAGCATATATTTGATTATTAAGGGATAGGCCTATGTTAGGCTCTATTGTGTTCAGTTTAGCTGGAACAGATGCCTCACGAAACCAAACGGCTCACATACTCGTTAGGTATGTTCTTGCTACGCCGGCATCTGACTTTCTGACACCGCATTCTGTACCTAGCTACTGGCTTACTGCTCCTCGACCACGCCTCTCGCAGTCCCCGTCCATATCCTCCCTTCGACTAAAGCAAAACAACACCTACAGGCAACTTAGGGGAGCATTGCGCCAAAATATATTTTCCCATAAATTTTGTACACTTAAACTTCGTTATAACCCCGCTTTACTTTCCCAAGCTAGCCAAAAGTTTTAGCTACTATTTATTCGTTCGCATAACAAGTACGCTTAGGATGCTTCATAAAAATACCAAATCAGTTCACAACTGTCAGCTAGCATCGCGTGCATCAGTCAGGAAAAATCACATCAAAGAACGTTGGTTATGTGTACACAAAAAATTTGCCCAGAATTATTCTCAGTTCATGTTTACAATCCGTTCAACACAGCATCGCTATGTGATACGCAATGTAGGTATGTTGTTTCTAATTATCTCCGCCAATTAATAATTGTAATGTAAAGAAAGAGGTAATGTCACTTGTCTTATCATAGTCATAGACGAAGTTTTTTGAAAATTTGGACCCATGTTTCTACTACTGATTGACTGCTTATGTCTTCTGCATAACATAAACAATTATAGAGCTTATAGTTGGCTGCATTCTCTATTAACAGAGCAATTGTTTTTATTCTGTCAATGTGTTGTGATATCTGAGATAAGAAAAGGAGTACCTACAACGGGACTCTTTGAAAGAGACCTCAATGGTCGCTTGCGAAACAACGGTCAAAAAGTGAAGAACAAAGCTCGAAAACGACTCTAAGTCAGCAGTTCTTTCCGTTCTACATAGTCAGCTTTTGGAATAGACTTCCTTCCGACGTTGTGAGTGCGGAATCAGTCAACGCATTTAAAAATCGTCTTGATCTCCTCCAGGAGTCGCACACTCTTAACAGCCAAAGCCTCCGAGGCTTCCTAAATCCGTTTTCTTCTCTCTTCCGCTCCAATTACAGTACACTGTCTAACATCTTTAACTCCGCATATCAGCGGCTATTGATCATGATTGCGTGCATACATGATCGTCTCTTTTGCTGAGACTCTTCTCATTCCTCTTTTTTTTCTCTCTTTTCCCCAGTCTTTTCAATCCTACCAACACAATGGCAATAGCTCATAGATTGCCGGGCATAAGTTTCGGTGTTTCTTTGAGAATGGGCCTGTTGGTTCGTCTGCTGCCGCCTATCTAATCTCATCTAAATCACATTTTTTCTATTCTTTTAAAAACTTTACTAAACTACTTGTATAGTAACATCTAGGCCTATGCAGTCATAAAATATGAAGCACAAACAATTCTTGGTTACCCTGGAATTTATTTAAACTCAGTAGCACAGATGCGGTACCGGGAACAACACGTTGTTCCTCCAAAAGCATAATGTGGCCCCGGCAGCACTACCGTCGTTCACGACCACTTTGCGTTCACGTAAGCTTTCCTGCGCGCGCCACTACTAAAATGAACACTACTTAGGCTAACCTAACGTAACCTGCCCTTACCTAACCTAACCTAACCTCCTTACCTAACTTTCTCACCCAACCTTAACTAACTTTCTAACCTAAGTCAACTTAATCCAACCTAACCTCTCTAACCTTACCTTACGTTACCTAACCTGACCTAACCTAACGTAACCCAACTTCATTAGTGATACAGCGAGCACTAGCAGCGCGGCACGCCAACTTGAACGCCGCTCACACGCACACGACCTGCGTACACAAACAAGCACACAAATTGGTCGTGAACGACGATAGTGCGCCCCGGCATAGTCCAAGCTTATTGTCAATAGTGCCGTACAAGCCGTTACATCACTGCCGACCAAAGCCTTTTGTTCTCTGTACGCAAAGCAAAGACTTCAAATGCGCTAGCTGCTACGTGCCGGCAAAACACAACTGTGTGTCTTTTAAAAGATTTACGAAATTAAGGGCGTCATCTCAACTGGCTTAGCCTATGAAGGGTTATCAGTAGCGCTACGGCCGATGACACACGCCAGTCAAAAGAACGAGTATCGACGTCTTCTCGTCCGAACGTTACATTGCACTCTCATAAACATAGCTTTGAGATTGCCAAAAATGGGGTTAAAATGTTAACCATCAGTGTAGTTTGCTCCGCAAGTGCCGTTAGATTACTTTCAGACGTTTCATTATATCTGCAGGGATTTATAACTCAAAATTCTTTGCAAGTGTGTGTTTTTTTTTTAAATGGGCACATCAACGCGTTCTTAAGAAAAGATGACGATAGGCCTACTCGTTCTTTTGACTAGCGTGTGTCGTCGCCCTAATATTATCTCCTAAATTTGTAGTGATTTAGAACTAAAATTGCACACTTTCCTGCTGTTTGAAAGGTAGCAACACTACACTCAGACGCATTTTACTTTACGAGGCCAAGTACTTTCCAAGGCGCGCATAGCCATCAGTACAATGATGGTCAGTGGAGGGACAACACGACAGTTTCCATTGGAAGACTGCCAACAGTGTTTGGAAAACTGCCAGATGTAGAATTCCTGCCACGTCGCTGGACGCTATTCTGACGTCACGCTACCACATCAGTTGCAAATAGGCTCGGCTCGACCACCGAGTGCGAAGACGTCACCTGCGGACAGCTGTGACATTATGAGCCCGAGGCAAAACTTATCCGCTCAAGTGGCTTTGCTGCAGTTGACTTTGTCGAAGAACTGGAGATTTTGTTTTCACTCTTCTATTCCACTCCTCTCATTGCTGCGCAACCGGCTCAGATACAGCCAAATGACCTCAACTTTGGCATCTTGCCCAGCCTAGATCGCTGTAACTTAACGAACAGCATTACCTGCCTAGGGAGAATCAAGTGCATCACTGAGCGCTGTCTCTAATGGACTGTAGAGGAGCTAAGCTATTCATTAAAAACTGGCGAGTTCAATCCTGCTACTTTAATATAAATTATCTAACCGAATTAGTTATCATGTGTCAGGAATTTTAATCCAAAGTACTAGATTTGCCACCTAAGATGGAGTTCCAGCTAGGAGTCGTAAACCGATTACCAGTACGTTTGGGACGGCGAAAAGCTTAATCCTGCGTCGCACGATTGAGCTTATGATAATTTCAGGTCTTATCGATTTATAAACATCTGAAACAAAAGAAAAAAAAAGGAAAATTCTGAATAAATTAAAGATAATCGCGTTAGAACATCGATCGAAGTGCGCGCTTTGGAGAAACAACCGATGCAGCGTTTTTGAAAAATCAGCAAAGTAGCTACCGATTTCAAGAAGAATTGCCACCACTGCAATTCTCTGATACTAGCAAGTCAGCGTCATTGGAGATGTTTCAAATATTTGTCTTTAGTCCAAATGAACCAATTTGCCAACGATCTACTCGTAATTTCAGCTGGACTAGACATTCACTGCAAAGTGAAAACACGGTAAGTTGAAGAACGTACGGCCTCGAAAACTTTTGTTTCAAAATCCTGAGACGTTTCTTATTTCGTGCTCGCTCGTAGGCAGCCGCCCTCAGAATTAGAAAAATTCGTAAAAAAAAACTCCAAGTTTGCAATTCTGCTGCTACGAATTCGAATCATCGCGCGAAGCAATTCCTGGTTCTTCCCCCTTTACAACGACCTGCCTATTGCACCATTGTTGGTAGATACAGAGTGTCGCCCTTAGCCATTCCTGGTGGCCATTGGCAACGACCACATGACGGAGGGGCAACTGGAGAGGGTGGAGGGGATAACTACGCAGTACGTATACTCCAAGCTTCCGCTGACACCGGACAGCGTAGGTGGCAGGTGGGACAAATTCAACGCTCTTACGTGAGAATGTTTACATGGCGAAGGTTATAAAAGCGTGTGACAAAACAGTAGCAAGTTGGATAACTTCATGGGCATGCGTTTAAAGTCATAACGTCAGCAATAGTGACTGTGACCGATAACACCTCGTCAGGTATGTGGGCCGCCTATTCCACATCTCGATCGATGCTCGACCTCACTTATGTACTTTTCAATGCTCGACCTTAGGTACGTAGGTACTTTACGGGTACGGAAGAGCCCGCTAGTGAAGAGGCCCCCGTACAGTGTCTACGTAGCCAATAAGAGTGTTAGGTACTATCAACACGGTCAACACCTAACACAGTTAGATTAGAATAGGTCATGTATATTTCACCTGCACCCATGAGCAGCTTTGCGCATTAATATTTCTCAAAATTTGGTCAGCTAAAATACGCTGCAAATCCACGATTCAATTACAAGTTAAAATTAGATAATGAAAATAATACGCACTCATGGCTAATCTGCTTATCTTAAACTGCTGTACTCGTGAACGAACTAAATATGTTGAGCGATGTAGCCCTAAATTTTCATAAACCTTTTTTTTAATATTCAGGAAAAATTCAAATTTCCTATCAGATACTAACTGTGATGCTGCCCACATACCTATATCCATCTGAAAAACAATTTTTTTTATAATTTCAACACTATTTCGCCAGTTGCCACACTGAAACTTTGAAATAAGTTTCCATTGCTATCCTTCATCGTACACTCAGTTTGGCAAGTGTGTGGAGTAACAACTAAACGTATTGCGGCGTCGAAGCACTTTACGGTAAGTAGGCTACGTTCTGACTTCACAACATTCCAATGTTTCGTAGTGTACTTGCAAACACAGCTGTATGCTCAAAAGATTTGGTGCCAAAATGTTGCCTGTCATGCCAGCAGAAATTTAACAAGTGTCACTAATAAAGTTTCGGACGTGTATTTTAAACTTAGAGCGAATGGCAATGCTGAAGTTGTGTACCTTTCGTTAACCGTAGTTAAGGCGCATCACACCATAGTCAGATAAGTCAAGTTTCATCAGCTTTGCGTGTAAATAAAATGCTCAATTTCTTTAAATAGCACATCACAATGAACTGCGTCTAAATAAAATGCTCCATTTCTTTGGGTAGCACATCACAATGAACTGCGTCTAAATAAAATGCTCCATTTCTTTAAGTAGCACATCACAATGAACT
>LQNS02278101.1:1115906-1126306 GCA_001587735.2 Parhyale hawaiensis
CATATTGTTCGACGAGCTGCTGCAATGTCGGGCGCTAATAAAACTTCAAAGTCAAATATCTTGAAAACTACGCATTTGTCCCAAAAACGTCATTCTTGAAAAACGTCTTAGAATACGTCCTTCTACTCATATATGACTTCAAAATATCGAAAATGCGCGATGGTCCTAAAAGCGAATTGAACCGAATTAACAAAGAATTCCATTGATGTCAAGCTCTCACAATCACGTTTCGGTTTACGGTTACAGACCACTTCAACCGATGCAGCATATCGGTTCACTACGTAAATACAAGCCTTGAATGACAGTCACCAACGTATAAACATAACATTATTTATATATCAAGGCTGGCAGCACATCGAGTCACGCAAACTTGCAATATAAACACGAGTCTGAAAATGGTGCAACCCAGCGGACTCGTGATGCTCTTCTCAACATGTCGTTTTCTTGTCTCCAGTGCCGACCAATATTCACTGAACAATGCTGGTCTTCCACTGAGGAACATTTCATCACTACAAACTCTAATATTGTAGCCTGAAGGTACTCGGTACACAATAGCACACTCTCGCAGATACAATATAAACACCGGTGTCGCAGTAGCAGCGTGTCTGCTTTACACACACCCACTACCACAGCTCGGCTTCCACTGGCAGACTAAATGACTGGCTCTTTCGTGCGCAGCGGTGCGCTGCCGCTTCATGTGGCAATCACGCTCGACACTTCGAGCATTGCCAAACTCTGTTTGTCTACCAACAGAATTGAACCGCAGAATTGAAAAATACCGCCAAGCTATTTATGCTGTTTTTTTTTTACACAAAACGAATGACAGGATGCTCAAGTTCAAATGCCCTAATGTCACCAAAGTAACTCTTCGTGGCAGCTAAGAGATGAGTAAGTATTAATTTACTCCTATAAAGACGCAACACAGTGTCCCGAAAAGATACCACTAGTCGCTAGATTTGCACTTTCGCCGCAGATCGAGGCTACAGAGCTTTGATAGCTCAATATAGAGCGACTTTCTTTATTATTAAATTGGCAACCCTGGAGTCCTGATGGCTGTAACGCCAAAACGCTCAGATTTGAGTTATTCCCGAAGCTCATCGATGTAAATTCTCATTGTGTTAATGCTACTAGGCTAAGTCAAGTGAGTAACATATTTTGGTAACTGTTGAGCTGTTAGAGTAATTTTTTGAAGAAATGCATATCCTATGATTCTTAATACAGTACTTTTCAAACCAATCATTCTCTATTGAGCTGACAAGCACATCAAGGCTGGCAGCAAATCGAATATAACGTTTCTATGTGTGTCAGCTAAGCAAGGGGTCAAAACTCACCTGACTTCTTCCGCCAGTTTGAGGTCTTGAGTGACAGATTTTGACCTTATTTATCGCTGTAGGGTCCCGTATATTCTTAGTTCTATCTACTTCACAATTAAGGACAGACAACTAGAGTATCAGAAGTAACCGTGGAGTCCTAAAATCAGGGGAAAATTCCCAAAGAGTGGCAATTGGAGGCTTCCGTGCGTTCATTCGTACGTCAATATCTAGACACGCCACTCCCGGAAAAGATTGCACCATGGTTATCGTTTCCAAGAAACACCTGCTAGAGGCGTCTTTTTGTGGCCACGCTCCTGATCAGAATCGCCGTGATCATGATCATCGTGATCACTGAAAAGCACAAGAACGGCCAACGATTTTGTAAACAAACCAGAGACGCCATATCAATTTTCGAAATTATATTTTTATCGATTTTTTTACGGGAAATGGTAGGGAATGGATTTCTTATGAGCCTTTATTTATTTTTAAGTCAATGAATAACTGAACTAGCAGTATTTGAACATAAACAGGCAGAAAACCTACGAAACTACAATTTTGGAAGTCGATATTACAAACAATCATAATAACATAATTCAATTTATCCCTATAAATAAGAAAACATCACGAACTCGCGTTTCAAATTTTAAATATTTACATGTCCAACGGCTGGAATCACTCTTTGATCACGCATGATTAGCCTCCGGNCTCACCACTGATCACGGTTGATTGCTATCAGAATCACGTCAAAATGCGGTCACAAAAACGCACGAATCATGCGCGATCAGTGGGAATCATCCCCGCGGCGGTCACAAAAAGACGCCTTAGGATTTCCAATTTTCCTCTCGTGCAACCTGCATTTTTTGGGTACATGATTTGTGGACTGTCGTCTTTGAGCAATGGACGTGATTTCCTCCGCTGCGCTTCATCATTTAAGTTAAAGAAACATTTGTTTAAAAGTTATGTGGGAGGAGCAACACATCTTATCAGCTGATAGTGTGTGTTGTTAGTATCTTGTTCACCAATGCCTCGTGCGGAGCTTTAACCGTTGAGCAATCTCCAGTACCGAGATTTGATTTGAATGACATACATTATCTCAAGTCGAAAGCAAAAGGTGACAGTAGATACATAGAATAAATTGGCCCAAATTTATTTTATAAGCGTGATTAAAAAAAATAATAATCATAATATTAATAACAATAAACAATATTACCTGATAATGAAAAATTACAGTTAATTATATCAAATTCAAATGTCTAGGATGAGCAACTCAATAAAGTTTGGCGTCTTTCCCGCAGTCCTTGTTAGTAACGAGCGGTTTTTTCTCTGGCTGAAGTGTCATGACGTTTCGTGTCACGTGACAATAACATTCAAGCAGGTGACAACCTGTGACGTCACTTGTTGTTGTTGCATCGTGATGAAATAATATAACATTAATTAGTTCAGCCATGACTTCATCTGGCTGACATACCTCAGTTGTCCATAGAATTTTTGTAGAAATGCGCCAGGATGCGATTAACCAGTCAATGCACGGTTTCTTGTTGCCGTTCACTTAGGAGTATTCCCATTGCTATCACTGTTTTAAGAGTTGCGCAAAGTATCTATGGTGAGAAAACGGGCTAATTGTAACGTTAGTGCGGCGAATTTGTTATAACTACAGTTATGTTTTATTATACTTTAGTTCACTTCGGCGTCCTGGTTTATAAATAACTAATCACGACTAAGCTGTGCAATCGACGGCACCTGATTCTGGCAGTTCATATCATTTCGGATTGAAATTTAAACTAGAAGGCCTAGTGGCGAAAGGCCATCACCCGTGGTGGGAGCAAATTTCTTCGCAGTCATTTCTGATGGCCAGTTAATCCCGGTTTTCGGGCATGGGTCACATCGAAGACAACCTACCAGACTCCGTGCACAAAACTTATGAACATAGCTCAACTCCTACCTGTTTTTGGGTGGAGAGTATACTTCATTGCCGTCATTTTTCATGTCCAGCTCATCCTTTTTTCCTTTTTTTTTTTTTTTTTTGCAGGGATGACATTGAGGGCAGCCCACCAGACTCCTTACAAAAAATCATGACGTAGCTCAACTCCTACCTATTTTTGAGTGGAGAACAAATTTCATCGCCGTAATTTTTTATGGCCAGCTATTCTCAGTTTCTGTAAAATCAACTTGACAGCACATCCCAACTGGAGATCCCACACGCACTGCTGCAGATATGTGCCTTCTGGTAAGGCCTCCTAAAGTAACTTTAGGACGCCTTGCTTCTGGCCCCAGAGGCGTGAACCGCTGCAATTGATCACATATCGTTAAGAGCTATGGTGCCAGCGATGGAACCTCCTACACGACGGTACGCGCCCCCACAATCCCCTGTATAGTGATCAATATTATCTGAACACCGAATGCTGCCTTAAAAAGCCAAGCAGAAGAACTGGCCTGCTGGCAACTATCTAAAACCTACGCAGTTCGAGTCAGAGATCATATACTGTTATTGCACGATGCTTGATTATATTGAGGTAGAGGGTAGGTCGTTTTGTGGGTCTCTTAAAGGTAGAGTCACCCTGACTGCACGCCGCTGGTGGAAAATGCCCAAGCACTTTTTCATTTTTCCGATAAATTTATACGCTAACTGGCTCAAAGTAGTGCACGGCTGCGTTTTACCGCAGTTAATCAAGAGCTCTGGCCCACGACCGAATGCTGTAAGATTCGGAGTTATAGGGGAACAATACATTTACCGATGTGTTTAGTATTAAAATACTTTAATGTATTTAGTGCCCATCACTGCCCACTAGAGCACTCTCATGATTGCAATTGCTCACACTCACAGATAAATTTACTGGTGTAAAAATGTTAATTCTAAAGTTAGAAATGTTAGAGCCATTTCGCCCACAAACACGCTTTTGCACACCATTGTATGCTAGCTAGCCTGTAGCTGCTTCAATATAGGAAACTGAAACCAGCGGGCAGCCTACAACGAGTTGTTAGTGACGTTGCACCCACATTCTATTGCTTTACTGTAGTGAGCAGATACTAAGGCATGAACATACTGTATTAGTCTTATTATAGTCGGAAGTAGCTTCAGTTGATACAATTCTAATACTGTGCTGCCTTTAATTTAAATAGCCATAAACGAGATCCATCATAAACCCGTACTGAACAGGAGAAAATGTCGACGACAGATGCAACCAGTTTACTACGAGAACTTGTCAATTTAACGTCTCTATGTGTAGATTGCTAGCTAGCTTCAGTATGAAACTCATTGTCAATTCATTATCTTTTGTACTTAACACTTAAAGTTAGCTTTTATGGTCATATTATTTTCGTAAATTTACCCACAAGGACGGCACTAGCCGCGCTTGAGGCGTCCAGGTAACGTTTAAGACCGAGATGAGCAGAAGAGTCGCAAGCTGGTCAAGCGATGGCGCTACCTGTACGTTATTATGCCCATCTGATATACTGGAGTTGTGTCAGATCGTCCCGAGTGTCGCTTGCTGCACCTAATGACTTGACGGCTCATAGTTTATCGAATGCTCGTGTAGATTTCCAGTTTTGTCAGCAAGGTCATACTAAATTATTGAAGCCATTGTGTGAATCTACCTTTCTGAAATTTATTAGGATGTTCTCGTAATTGTACCAGGAACGTTCTACATCTGTTTTCCGCTTGAAATATCCCAAGACTTTCAGCTTCTCTGCACCGGACTTCTGACAGATGATTTTCTCAGAAATTCCTTGGTATATTTAACTCTGCTAAGAAGGCTATATGTTTGTCGGAGCTTGTTTAGCAATTTGTCAATATGTCTGTCTGTCACTTAAAATAACTCAAACAGTTATGAATGCAACTTGATGAAATTTACAGGGAATGTATGGTGTATTAGGAGAAACAGATGATTAATTTTTGGTGAAAATCTGTTCAACCGTTTATTTGCCTCCCTATTTTTGCTACGCAACATATATATGACTCAGTAAATTAAGAACGGCTTTTCATGAAATTTACAGGCAGTGTTAGGAATGTTACGACGAGTAAATGACGAAATTTTTGCGATGATCTGTTACTCCGTGTGTCTGATTTTATTTGTTGCGCTGTTTGTCAATAACACAACCCATGCACAGATCTTTATGAAATTTGCACGAACTGTCAGCATAGTTAAGAGGCATAAATGACCAAATTTTGATGAGTATATATCCTATTCATGCGGAATTACGTGTTTATTTAGCACAGTAAAAAAATATTATGAATAAATAATCGGGAATACTACAGGAAAATAAAGAGGAATAAATGACGTAACTTTGGGGATGACCAAATAGAACTATTATCAATATTATATTCAGGAGCTAAGTCTCAGTTTCCACAACAAAGGCGATATCACGGAAGGAAGGAAGAAAGAAGAGACATAAAGTATGACGCTAGACACGTGGAACCCATGCACGAGAGTGTTCCCACACAGGATCGACGCGCATGGGAACAGCAAGTCGGGAAATAAGAGAAAGAACAGATGGAAGAAAGATTAGTAGGAGTAAAAGACGGGAAGGACGCAAAGTGGGCACGAAAGACAGGTGTCCCGAAGGCCTAGCTAATGGCTAAGGTAACCTACAGGGTCCCCCTGGGGGCACTGCTCCCCATAACATAGAACGGGCGAACCTAAACTAACCTAACCCTATGGCCTAAGGCCTATCCTATGTCCCTTGATCAAACAGAAATCCTGATTTCAGGACCATATTAAATTTTCAGTCAGTATGGCATTGCTAGGAGCGGCATGGTCTCTCAGATTGCTTCTCAACTTTTCCCATTTCTTTTTTTTTTTTCACAAAACATGGTCTTGATCTTTACTATTTGAGTCTCTCAGAAGTCATCCTAATTTTTTGCATTATAAGCGACGGCTCAGGAGTAATGACAAATAGTAATACTGTACTCAATATGTACATCATATTACTTAATGAGGAATAATGGCTTCGTTCTTCATGTCTTCAAAAATAAACTTTACCAACGATTTAATCGATCGCGAAATTTTGATGTAAATCTACATGAATTGGCTCAACGCCAAATTTGTAATCGCCCCAACACTGCCTGAGCCTACTGTTAAAGAATGTAATAAAGAAAAGTTCACCAGTGTGTCCACAAGCGAAGATTCTGCAACCGACAACACAAAAGAAACTTAGACATAAAAACGCTGGGATAATTACAAAGAAGCATACATGGTATAATAATGACGTTATTATACCATGGAAGCAAAGGTTTTACGGCTGCCCTGGAGTTATAATGACGAGATTAGTGATGCGACTGCTGCCAATCGCTCGATTGTTAATACATATAGTGAGTGAAAATGGAGTGGCTTTATAAAAAACCTAATATCGTCAGCCTGCTTACTTTTTGCTAAAGCGCTCGAACACTTTCCAAAATTAGAACGCCTGGTGGCGTAAGACCATCGATGACCCGCGGTGGGGGTAGGGGTAAATTTCAACGACGTCTGTATTGATGGCCAGCTTACTCTAATGTTTTGGCATTTTTCACATCTAGGTCAATCCATTAGACTCCCTGTAACTTTTTCTCCATATATTTTTGGGTGGACAGATAACACTTATAGTTATATACAGTACTTAAATCTTAAGCGAAAATATTATTAGCACTCTTCACTTCGCTAGCGGGTGATAATTATGCCATCTCCCAAAGCTTCAAGGGTTGAATTCAAAAGAAGCGCCAATTTTGGAATGTATTTTGTAGCATTACCGAGTACAAATGAAAAGAGAGAGAATTTAAATCTCCACCAAAGCCATGAAACAGCGGCCTATACTACAGTGTAAGTAGCCAGTAGAAGGCGGCGGCAGTAAACGCTATACGCCCTTTTCTTTAAAATTGAAAACCATACTGTGGCAGAACTAATACGGGGAGAAGCATTAAAATAACACTGCACCAATGCTACAATAAACGGACACTTCAATTGTATCCAGCAAACATACAAAACCCTGGAGGAGACCTTCTAATGCAAGCACGTCATTGGATCCTACGCAATATAAGCTCTCTGGACAGAAATGAGTCACCTTCCCTATTATTTTCTTCTTTTTTCTTCAGTCATCTACTTCCTGCTAACAAAATTTCAATAGCTCCTAGAGGACCGGAACGTAAGTTCCGTCGTCTCTCTGGGAATGGGCCTATTGGTCCGTCTACTACCAGCTGTCTAATCTAATAAGATGTAAGACCTCCACGAGCACGTATAATAGCAGAATTTTGAGCCCCATAGAAGTTTGGGTTAAGTGGAAACGCTCTGGAGGCACCAGTCTTCATTCACAGCTGCCCAGGTATAGACGCATAAATTAGAAATCTTGTCCAATAATTGCTGCTATTATACGTGCTCGTGAAGGTCCTAAACCTTATTAGTAACAGGTGACTAATTTTTTGTCCGGAGAGCTTATATAATCTGTTGCTGATATATATATATATATATTTTTTTTTAGCGTAATTAGACCATAGTGACGTAATAATTATAAGAAAACTCGCAAGTGGGCATCATAGTAGAACAAAATGCCTAAAAGGGCTCAAGCTTGCCGCGACTTGATGGAGAAACAAGAAAAAACTGCTTAGAAAAATATATTATTTCGCATTCCGGTGATTGTTTCCTTTGAAAAAAGATTATATCGCTGAAAATGCAGTAACTGTCACACAGGCAGAAAATATCAGCCGTGTGATATCGACAATCTACAGCCAAGTTAAGAAAATAAATAAAAAATGTTTTTTTTTCATAGAGCTCGTGACACGTTCAAGAAGTCTACAGAAGATAGTCATAACAGTAGACTCCACTTTACGCGCATCTTGGATCTGCATATGTTATGCGGTATAGTTTGGTTATATTTGTAATATAATGATGTTGAGTTGAACGTTTGTCGTTTTTCATGGTTAAAGCATAGAAAATAATTTCATTGGGGTACTACAAAAATTTAAACTGCTTGACAAAACTGCATTTACACAATACAGTAATCTTTTGTCCACGTACCCAGTAGAAATTGCTCAATCATCCTCTTGCGCGTTCGCAAACGCAGCTTTGCGTCTGTCAAAAGATTAACCAAAATGTTTGCCGACATTTCAGCTGACTTGAATAGCATCTAGCAAAATATCAGAGGTCACTTCAACTATGCAGTAATTAGAACGCAGACAGCTTGCCGCTTTTCTTTCACTTATATAAGTCTAAAATATTCCCACGTTCTCTGAAACTTAGAAATGGCGGTAATCAGAGATGAAAGATAAAACTTTCATAGGTCCAGTTGCTAATGAAATAAAGACGCATACCTAATAAATTCCTGTCGACTCAGGCAATAGGAATTACAACTTATACCACACTACTTGGTCATCTATTACAAATATTTAAAATCAACGTAATTGACATAATACATGCAATCGCCGGAACTGGTTTCACAAGACATGAACTCAATGCCATTAGTTGGATGGAAATGAAATAATTTAATTAATTCGTGACGTTGGATCACAATGCTGGATAGTCGAAATCTTCTCCAAAGCTGAAAACATTTACTACAATATAAAATTGTGTTAAATATGCATCGACAAGACACTATTACTGCACATACCTAAATAGCTGATTATTTAAGTAGTGTCAATGGATACACCGAGCTTATTAATATATTCTATCCATGTGGTCTGAAGCGCAGTTTTGGCACGTCTAAGACAGCGTATGTTTGTCAGACATGGATACGTGTGGGTTTGGTATGTGTCAAATGGGTCTTCTAAAGTGAAGTGCGCTGTTAACGGACTTTACTGTAGTCTGTAATTGACACCTTATTCTCCACATAAATCATCTTTCTAACGGATAAAGTTATTGTTCTCTAATGCCAGACATTAGCCCACATAAATTTATGCCTTCAACCACACAGAGTTCTGTATACGCTATTTCCCATCGAGAAGTTATAAGTGCTACAAAACACTAAAAAAACACTCATGTCTTTGCACTGAGAATTTGAATACCTAATATAGGACAAATGTACCCGCAGCTCGTGTTCAGAGGTTGATAGTTAGAATTACGTGAATTATTTGAAGAACATGATATATTTTTATAAACACATCAAAATATGGTATGCTATCGCATGACAAGTATAAAAATATGAACTCTTTCAATTCTATACTCATTGACTTCTAATTAATTTACCTAGTGACGGCAACATCAAACTATATTGCAGTCACGCTCATATAGGAAATGAATCCGGGGAACTGATATAAAATAAAAATATAAAAAAATAAATAACTTTTATTAAGAACACAATGGGTTCACAAAATGCGCTTACAATCTCACAAGTACAAACAAAGTAGCCAAAGTTCAACCTAGTGATTAGGCCCAGTCACAAATATTGGTGGCCACGTACAATGCGAATAAATAGATACACTCAGCCTACAACTGCAGACACGAATGGCATTGAGCAGCTCAATCTCACACAGGAGCACAGGTAATAAACAAGAAAGAAAGAACTCTTCGCCGCGTTGGTACAGAGAATTTAACAGATTATCCCTGTACAGTGCGATTGAGACAGACCGTTTCATTATAGCTAGCCTGGCCAAGGGCTTCTAACAATAATAATAATACAAGTTGCACGCAGAGCTCAGTCCCCAGTATATCAACAGGCTCACATATAGTCCTACCGTACCTCGAGCAATCAAAAGGAAATAGTTCAGTAGGAAGACAGAGATACATCAACTCACGCCTGCGTGCCGTGAAATGGAAGCTTAGAGAAGTAGCAGGTAATAGGCACAACAGCTACAGGTCATTCCGATCATGGAGGCCGTTGCCTACATACAGAATCCTAACCCACCGCTGCTTGAGCGCCGAACTCTGATAACTTGGATTAGCGCATATCCCGAGGAGCATTGAGTTATCAGACTTTTCTACTCTCATCTGCAGGCTATGTGCACATTTACGAGCAAGAATATTGAGACACTCTACGTCATACGACTCAAACACATCACTAGCACCTGTGTATCTGGGCACCCCCACCAACCGTCGGAATATGTCATTGTACGCAACACGCAACTTACTGATGGCCTGTTTAGTGAATTTGGCCCAAAGTGAGCTACCATATATTGGATAGCAATAA
>LQNS02278101.1:1147668-1164571 GCA_001587735.2 Parhyale hawaiensis
CATTCAGCCCCCCGCCTGCATACCGAGCAAAACAACCATCCCATCAGCAGGAACAACTTGTCAATCATAGACTCTTCCAACCCAATCGAACTCACAACATTAGAGTCCCTCCACATCCATAAAAGTAGATCTAGCCTCAATATTATGACCTCAGCTGTACCGCTGCACACTGTCCATACATAACGTCACTTCTGCCGACTGTACAGGAGCTGACATCCAGCCGCTCCACGTAGCTCTGTTCATTAGTATTTCAGTCTTCCACCCGTTAACATCCATGCTCCCCCACTGACTTTGAAATTAAAGAATTTTTTTAGTTTTCATAGGTTACACGTTTATAGTTCATTCTGATGATGGGATTATCTGTCCCGAAACGTTAAATTTTACTTTTTGTCGACACCTATTTAACACAAAACTAGTAAGTACGCATGAGACGGCATCTAGTTCAATCTTGAGGAGCTGCAAGGAGTTTCGGCAGTCTGGCTTACGTTCCACACAAGTAATGCTAATGAGATTAGTAATCTTGATAGAACTTTATCAATTTAATATCAAGTGTGGAGCAATGTGGTTTAGTGACGAACTTCGCAGTTTGTCGCCAATACGAATTTGATTTCCATCATCAAACAGCGCGACTTTCCCTAGAAAATTGAAAATTTCGGGGGGTGGGATGTCCACATGAAAGTGCGAGGACTTTTAAGTTGGACCCAGGAATACAGTAACTACAAATTTATATACCCAGAATTTCTTTCGAGTTTAGCTTGGTGGCATACGACATAATTTGTTCCCATTACAATAACTGCACACCAGGGGCCAAGAGGCCTGGTACGAAACACGATTTCGATGCTCGAAACTCTTTGATGCGCTTCTCTAAAATTCTATGTATAACTGTGAGCGTCTCTATTTAGCAACACTAAGTTTACTAACTATAACTGAAGAGAGAAATCAGTAACGTCCCTCATAAAACTCGCAGAACAGTGGCACCATCAATATGTAGGCTAGTTAGGCGAAGCTTTGCATAAATCTAATTAGAGCAATCTGAGAGCACATACCTCCACCAAGCGAGGCAACGATAGCAAATAATTCAAATTGGCTCTGAAACCATGATCTTCTTTGTATCAACTCAAAATCTAACCATATGTGTCTTTTGATAGTAATAACAGCTTGTGCAATTTTCTTGAAGATCCGTTGATAACTTTTTGAGTTATGCTGCTAACAAACGTTATGACAAACATGAGTCAAACATACAAACGAACGAACCGATATGCACCAAAAATAATTCATTTATGTCTTTTAACATTACTAACAATCCCTATAAATTTCATAAAGATCCATTCCGCAAATATTGAATTATTCTGCTAACAAGCATAAAATTAAAAACAGTGGCAAACAAACGAATGAACTAACAGTTCATCACAAAAATTTGATTATTTATTCTTTGTGATATACCGAACAACTCATATGAATTTCATAAAAATTCGCCAACACCATTTTAAGTTATGACATTGAGAAAAATGAGGCAGACAAACCAACAAATGGATGGACGGATCTTCACCAAAAGTTGATGATTTGTTCCTCTTAACATACCTAACAATCCCTGTAATTTTCGTAAAAATCCGTTCACATCTTATTGAGTTATCTTGGTGACAGACAGAAAGACAGACAACCCCGACGAAAACATAACCTCCTTGACGGAGGTAACAAGGATGTGCAACGCTGTGTTAACTTGATGCTCACACTATTATGCCCAGGGTGCGTTACCTCGCTTACATGACATCTTTCTCGCTTTGTTGTATAGTGAGAGAAACGACCCGTGGATAAGAATGCCACAACCTAATAGGCTAATTACCATACACGGTTTACTCTATACAGAATAGAAAGCTAACTTGTCTTAATGTATCAAGCAATGCCAAAGCTACCGCCAGTCGAAATCTGATTAGAGATATCAGATAGTTTGGCAGTTACGGTGTGTGCCGAATGACACAGTAAAGATAACAGCGGCCCGACCATGATATATTGCAATCCCCACATGATAATAAGATAGCAGTGCTCCCAATATAGTGTATTTGGTGAACTAAGCCACAACAGGACTAATAAACATACTGTATTTAATAACATAGGGCAATAATACGTCTGTGACTATATGAAAATTCGCTCTCAACAAAAAGTAAAGCAGATCAGAAAAACATTATACCATAACTGTAGTTAACAACAGAAGGCGCGGTAACAAAGAAAAGTAAATAATATATAGTATAGGGCACAGGGTTGCGGAGTCGGAGGACTTGAGGGGAGTCGGAGTCGGAAATATACGGGTCCTAGGACTCTCAATTGAGAGCACTGCTCCGACGTGCCATTAATAAAAAATATAATATTTTATCAATTTCTTCGGACTTTCTTTCTGTCTCACGTTGTGAATATGACTTCAGACATTGTAAGTATTGTTTGTTTGGTTTAATCCATTCGTTTACCAGTAGCAGTGAGAATATGGTTTGACAAAGTAATTTTTACTTAATGCAAGTTGTTTGTATTTTATCTTCAGTTTCAAATCACAGACAGTGCAAACAATGCTGGACAATAATTTCTTGAGCTTGCATACTGGTGCATACTTACAGTATTGAGTAATTAGCATGCAGAAACAGATTTTCTAAAGGGTAATTATGCACAGAATACAACTATGTGACAAATTCATAACGCCAAATATCACTGTAAAAGTCATAAAATATTTTTTCAATTCTATATATATATATATGTGACTAGCCATAATGTGATTAGCCGTAATCAATGGTTCTACTAATATGAGAATTTAACTAAGGAGTCTTAGTCGATCCTGTGAATACAAAGAGTTAGGGTCGGGAAAGCGGTAGGAACAGGAGTCGGAATCAGACCTCAGCTGACCTCAGGCAGACTCCGCAACCCCAGTGAAACACAGCGCAAACCGACTTAACCCTAACCGCACCAAGCGACGCTACCTCTGCATACCCTAAAATTAGAATTTTCGGTCATCGACTCAAATATGAGTAACGACTTTAGCTTTAGCAGCAGCCAGAAATTCTGTTGGGACGAAGGCCGTTCTCCCGTAGAAATACAATAGAACAACGAACCATGGTAACAAAATAACATAGTCTGTGATAGTTTCAAAGCAACAAACTCAACATAATAACAAAATACACAGCCATTTGCAGTGCACAGGCGATCGCGTTTCTCTTACAACCGAATACTCCAAAAAATTATTACCGGTAATACAGAGAACAATAACAATTAAAATAGGAAATGGTTACTCGAACATGTATCCGTTATTCGACCTCCAGAGGAGACCACCCATGTTCGTGCATCATAAATGCGCTCAGTTCAGTACCGGAACATTCCTTTTCTCCAGGGGCCACATAAAGTCGAGTATTAAAGTATTGGTGCATGTTATTCCAACTCTCACCTTGCATACCTTAATAATAATTGAAAGCAGCTACAATTTTCTGCATGTTCGCTAAGACGCGCTCAGTAATTCATCTGTACCTGAGAACCTATAACATTCATTATCAGACAAACCATAGCACGCGGTATATTAAAGATTATTCTACGAGTTAAAGGAAATAGCCAACGAGAAAACCTGAGTTAGCATACGTGTCATTGCTGGTTGGAAAATATTCAAAGTTTGTGAACACACAAATTCACACATGCATGTACATAATGTACAGAGAAGATTAGAGAAAAGAACGCATTATCTTACCTTGAGAGTTATCACTGGGTTGCGATACATGCTTCAAGGGTTGAGCTTAACCATCTGTTACTGACGTACCTCAACTTTAAAAAAATTGTAATTGATACGAAGACTAAAATCATCATGTAAAATGTTCCCAATTTTTCGGCCAGACGGCACAACGCACTGAAGTTTTTCTCGATCTTAATTGGGGTCCAGTGACATTTTTTTCTAAGGCATGTTGGTGCACAATGGTATTTTGTGCCTATAAAAGAGCTCCTTTGCACACACAACAACAACAAAGTACTGCCGAAGGCTCGAACAAGAACAGATCTAACAAGGAAAGCACTAAGGTTCCAACTAATCTCTAAGCACACAAAAAAGACCACCTTCCTCGACGACTTCACCAAACGTACTAGCCTATATATCAATGCATTTGTCAATATTCCATGTACAAAATCTCGCAGCGAAACAATAACAATGTTTCGAGTAAGGCACAATAAACACACTTCGCATTATTACATCTTCCCAACAGTTTCATCGCAGCACGAACGCACAAAGAAAAATTCCACAGCTTGAAAATTTTCCAGAAAATAACGCTCTGTACATAAGATGAGTTTACAATAACATGCGGGTGAAATATAGAGCCATTCATATTTTGTTTTCTAAAACCTCCACACACTTGGACCGCTAGTTCTGATTTCATACATTTCTGAGAGTTCCATGAGGAATATTCTGAGATTTAAATTTACAAATACTTATAAGACTTTGAACATTATTACTCAACTGCAAGGAGAAGCGTATTTTATACATTGCAAGCAAATAAACATTTAATTCACAGAAATATTTTTGCACAAATGAAGCGCAGATAATTCCTAGCTTGAAATTCAGAGTTTTCAAATTCCCGAAGCACACCAGCACCGAAACTACGAAACGGTTTGCCCTACACTTCTGATTAGGTTGTTAGCTTCGGTTTACTCGATATTCCGCCACCAAACAATACTAAAATCTCCTGTACATTTGTTCACTACGGTACAGCAAGCGCCCACTGCACGCTTTCCAATGTTCGCTTTTAATTTCGAGTGAATTTTAATTGGGAACAAAGCACAGTTCAACACATTCCTCAAACACCCAAAGCTATTGTCACGGGGACTGAAACTTTTATACGCTATTTCGAGAAGAGTGTGCAGCAGGCTTAACCTTTATCGGACAAGTGACCATAGAGAGTTGGGTAATCTCTGTACTTCTATTCCTGGGAGATCGATTTTCACCTGCCCGCACGCTAAGAAAATTTGGGGCCGCCGCCCACCTGCGGAACTATGGTTATAGCTTCCAGTGCGGCCCTAATTTTTTCCAAGGTAAAAGGGTTAAATGTTACGCAAGTGAAATTCATTTATATCGGATTTCATAGCTTTCTAAAACTAATGTGGACAATATAAAATCATTTCCGATCAGAATGGTTAGGCCAAGCGTCCTACATGCACATCCCGTTGAAAGAGAACCAAGCCCATCGTTTCCGTGCAAAGCTATCCGTTCAGAACACTTTTGGGATACTTTTAGAAATGCGCCCGCAGCCAATCTTTGGCAGCGGCAAGCAGTTCTTCAGTGGCTTGGTTGCCCAATTTTGATTGCAAGAAATTCCGCGCCTTTAGGACAATCAGGCGCCACTCCGAGGCGTGGTCAGAGAAGCGCTCCTCTAACACGGCTATGGCGATAGCCGTAGGCAGCGACTCTTGCTGTGATACCTGCAAGCAAAAACAACGAAACAAAATTAATCATTACCTCCGCCACGGAGGTTATGTTTTCGTCGTGTTTGTCTCTCAGTCTGTTTGTCACCAAGATAACTCAAAAAGTTCGGAACCGATTTGGGCGAAATTTACAGGGTTTGTTAGGTATGTTAGGAGGAACAGATGAATGACTTTTGGTGAAGATAAGTCCATCCGCTTGTTTGTTTGTCTGCCTCATTTTTCTCAATGCCATAACTCAAAAAGTTTTCGATGGATTTTTATGAAATTAAAATGAATTGTTAGGTATATAACAAAGAGTAAATGACCAAATTTTGGTAATGAGCCGTTTGTTCGTTCGTTCGTCACTGTTTTTATGCTTGAAAGCACAATAAATAAAAAAATAATGGATGGATCTTAATGAAATTTACAGAGGTTGTTAGTGATGTTGAAAGACATAAATAAAAAAATTTTCGTGCAGATCGGCTTGTTCGTTTGTATGTTTGACTCATGTTTGTCATTACGTTTGTTAGCAGTATAACTCAAAAAGTTAGGAACGGATCTTCAAGATAATTGTACAAGCTGTTAATACTATCAAGACACAAATGATTAGATTTTGGAATTTAAACAAAGAAAATTATCGCTTCAGAGCCAATTTGAATTTTTTGCTACCGCGTTGCCTCGCTTGGCGGAGGTATGGGCTCTCAGAGTGCTCTAGTTATGTATTTTTTTAACCTCCGTGACGCTTCATTCAGTCATGAATGTGTTCAAACGAAGGTGTTTTATTGGGAATTGGCCTTGATGTAAAATACTGTATTTCGCGAAATCGCGAATAACACCGGGACGTTACTGACGAATGGTTTCGTAGCTATGATAATTATGCAAAACGAATTTTAAAATATGCAAGGTAATGATCGTAATACCCTACATCAGATAGTCAAACTAAAAAAGAAATAATCTCCTGCTACAGTAGAATATCTGAAGTTTTTAAAATTAATCCATGAGAAATTTCACGCTGATGCGCGTAAAATCATACTGATATACTGTATACTGTATAACTTACCAAGGTGCAAAGCTCTTCAGCCTCCGCGCCTCCTAGTCGCATGATGCGAATGATGTCCTCTGCAGACCAGGCGCCGTCGAATCCTTGGCACCCAATAAGATTCATCAGAAAATCGTCCTTTGGATTGGCTGATTGTTTGCAGGTGGCGCCGTCGGCGGTGTTGGGCGCTGAATATAATCCACGGAGTTTCTGAGAACCAAAGCCTGAGCTGGTTCCAAAAGCAGCTGCGTTAGAACCAAAGCCCGAAGTGGATCCAAAAGTACCTGAGCTAGAAGCAAAACTTGAGCTGGTTCCAAATGCAGCTGAATTAGAACCAAAACCTGAGCTGTGCCCAAAATGCGCTGAACCAGCTCCGAAAGCTGTAGAGTTTGATCCTGGTTCAGAATTTGAGCTAGCTCCAAAAACTGCTCCTCCACCAGCAGCTCCTCCTTGGAAGGCTGTGGCAGATTCTGGTGTCGCACCGAATCTGAAAGATCCCGTAAATGGCGATGAACACTGCGTGACAGACGAGACTCCAAAGCCGGGTTGCGATTGCGCAGTATCCTGAGCCTGTGCGCATCCAAATTTAAAAGCACCAGCATTTGACGCATCACTGGACGCAGAATTTCTTGAAGTGGCTGCGGCACAGGCAAAGGCCGGCTGCGGCTGCTGCCGCTCCGGAATCTTCGCTGATGGGAACAGACTCCTATCTTCTGAGGAGGAACAGCCAAATAGACTAGAGGCTCCAGAAACTGGCGGCTTCGAATACTGACATTGCTGCAGCAAGCCGCCCTGGCTTGCTGCAGACGAGGAACCGAAGCCAGAGGGTCTTGATGAACCAAACAGGCCTCCTACAGGGGACTTAAAAGCTCCACCAGGGACACTCGGGCAGTTTGATAAACTGGAAGAAAACGAAAAGCCACTACATTTTTGCGGCATAGCGGACAAAGAGCTTGGTGGAGCAGGCCCGCCTCCTCTGAGAGAGTGACTGGGTCGACTCCCAGCATAAAGACGACGTGGCATACCCATGGGTGTGTAGAGTAATGGTGCGCAAGTAAAGGGTTTGGGAGGGGAAAATGTCTTCCCGTCGGCATTCACGGCGACCAGTGCGGTAAATCGAGACAATACTCCAGATGCTTTGCTCAGCTGCACAACCTCTTCTCTGGAATCATCTGCAGAGAAGTCAATAGAAAATGTATTTAACAATGGATCTTGAAAAATACCACGCAATGGTCGCACGATAGCAATGAAAAACAGTCTTTTTACCTCCCAAAAGACTGATATTTCTAAATTAATATAATTCATATTAATTAATTAATTCGTATTAATTTAATTCATTCATTCATAATTCATGGAATGTGATTTTTAATGTATTCTGTCTGTTTAATACAAATGCAACCCTTGTACAAAAGATTCTTTTGTAAATGACTGTCAATAAATTTATTATTTTTATTATTATGTATACTTAGGTCTCTCATTTCATAGGAATTATTTTACATTTATCTTTGTTCAATCTCTAACTAATTATTCTTCTCAAAGACAGTATCAAAATTTATTAAATGCTAAAAACACAATTTAGGTTACAATCACCAAGTGTATGGCCTAGACTACCTAAACTGGTACATGCGCCGACCGCACCCAAAAAATTTTAGCACTCAAAATAAATGATAGGACAGTTGAACATCAGTTTAGAAAGAAGTAACTTAGTAGCAACAACAACATACACAGAAATGTAACTTTTCTTAATCTATCAATGCGACTATACTGTTTGAAGAACTATACACTGTCATTGGAGTATGCATGAGAATAAGTATCTTAATTGAGCTATAACCTTTGTATGGTTGGGACATGCCTACCCAAGGAGCTTGTATGAGCCTATATTTACTCCGAGTTCCTACCTAAAACTTTCAACAGGTTACCTATTCTTGCATGATTCTTAGTCTAAGATAAGCTTACCACAGCATCAATGTTTTCTGCGGGGCATAGCTAGATTTCCTAGTTTAGCTGAGACAAACATGACATCATCCTATTTTACTGGGATTGATATGTGTTCAAAGCACCTTAGGGAGCTAGTAGTGGTCCCTTGAAAGCAATTTTTTATTTCTAGCGCCATTAGTTACCGGCGCACTGGCAATCCTGGATGCCAATTAGATTAGATGAGATAGGCGGCAGTAGACGAACCACTAGGCCCATTCCAAAAGAGATACCGGAACCTACGGCCTCGGCCCTCTATGAGCTATTGCCATTATGTTAGTAAGATATAGAGGACTGGAGAAAAGAGAGAAAAAAAGGAGAAGAGTCCCTGCAAAACAAACGATCATGAATGCACGTAAGCACGATCAAGAGCCGCTGATATGCGAGCTTAGAGATGTCAGGCAGTGTAGTTGGAGCTGGAGAGAGAAGAAGAAGACGGATTAAGGCCGTTAAGATATTGCGACTCCTGGAGGAGGAGTTCTTAGCTAAGGAGGATATCTCTTCCAATGTCTGTGAAGACAATTTTTAAACGCGTTGACTGACTCCGCACTAACAACATCGGAAGGGAGTCTATTCCAAATGCTGACTATGAAATGCGGAAAGAATTGCTGTATTAAGGTCGTTCTTCGAGCTTTATGCTTGAGTTTTTGACCGTTGTTTCGCAAGCGATCATTAAGGTCTCTTTCAAAGAGCCCCGTAGTAGATACATCGTTGAAGCCATTTAAATACTTGAATGTTTCTAGTAGTTGCCCCCTGAGACATCTTTGCTCGAGAGAGATCAGACCCAGTTCTTTTATGCGACATTCATACGGCTTATTTCGCAGCTGAGGTATCAATTATGTTGCCCTGCGTTGGACTCTTTCCATGTTATCGATATCTTTACACAGATGTGGCGACCAGAATTGAACAGCAAATTCCAAGTGTGGTCGCACAAACGCCTAGTACAAGGGAACGATGATGTTCTTGGACTTGTATTCAAAATTTCTGGTGATGAATCCCAGTACTCTGCTAGCTATTTTACACTCGTCAAATTGCTGACTGTGTTGTAGTTTGTTTGTAATAGTGATTCCCAAGTCACGTTCTTGGGTGACAGCAGCCATTACGGTCCCGTTCATTTGCAATGGGGGTGAAGGATTCATCAGCCCTATGTGCATCACTGAGTATATGTGGACATTAAAACTCATCTGCCACGTTCTTCTCTATTCCATGAAGTGGTCAAGGTCTTGCTGGGGCAAAGCTCTTTTCCTTTCGTGGCGGGATGACATAGTTTAGTATCATCCGCAAATTTACTGATTTTACTTCGGATGTTAAGATCGGGATCACAGATGTAAATTGAGAACAGAATTGGGCCAAGCACGCAACCTTGTGCAACCCCTGATGAAACGTGCGTCCAGGCGCTCGCATTTTCTTCAAGCTTTACCCGCTGCTGCCGACCCGTAAGCCATGCCTTGAAAGAGTCACCCTGGATGCCATGGGCTTCCAATTTTTTCATTAGCCGTTGATGGGGGACTTTATCAAAAACCTCTTGGAAGTCTAGGTACACAAGGTCTACGCCCTTTTATTCATCTTTAATATCTGCAACTTTTGAGAAAAAGTCCAGTAGATTTGTTAAGCAGCTTCTACCATTTCGGAAGCCATGCTGAGTGTCGGATATGAGCTGCTGCATCCTCAGGTGATCAGTGAAGCGCTTTTTCAATAGGCGTTCGATGGTGTTGCTGACGACCGATGTAAGACGGATTGGTCGATGGTTGCTGGGGTTTTTCTCATCCCCCTTTTCATGTATCGGTATCACGTTAGCTAGTTTTCAATCCTGCAGAACTTCTCCTGTTCTTAAAGACCGATTAAATATTTCGAGCAGTGGCTTCACGATGACTGGAGCCATTTCCCGTAGTTCACGGGGAGTAAGATTATCAGGGCCCGTGGATTTGTACACATTTAGATGGATTAGTTCTTGAAGAATCACAATCTCCGTAAAAACACATGTGTTTATGGGAGCAACTTGCATCAGTGCTGGTTATGCCGGTTCAGGGATATTTTCAAGAGTAAATACAGATGTGAAATAGTCGTTCAAGATTGTGGCATTGTCTCTTAGGGCTTTGGAGATTGCACCGTCAGGTTTTTGGAGCGGACATATGGATTCTTTTTTTAGTCGTGTTTCATTTACATATACATGTACATTGAATGCATTTGCGTTGCGAATTACCATAGCGGCTACGAAATCTTTTTCCTTTTTTGTGGTCCTGACTATTTTCTTTACATCCCGATATGCCCTAATGTGACTGGTCCTGTTCTCCGTTGGATTACGCTTCCAGGCTATGTACCGCACTTGTCGCCTTGCAATGCAGCATTTGACTGTCCAATTCATCCAGAGAGGATCATTACATATACGATCTCGTTCATTTGGGATGTATCGTTCAGCTGCACTCAGGATGCTCGTCTTCAAAATATATGAGCATTGTTCAACACTGGCGTCTCTCATAGGGGTTTCGAAATCAGTTTTTCCTATTTCAGTAGTCATTTCCTGAAAATTTGCTCGTCGGTAGTCTGACAGCTTCAATGGCTTCACTAGGGCTTATTACCTCTCCGTGGTCACCTAGGCGTGAATTTTAGCATGATAAAACGAGATGTGTACCTATTTATTTATATCGTGTCCGCATCTTAACCAAACAGGCGAAAAATATGTCAGGTTACAGATTCTGTAATTAAGTTACGTTTTGATAGAGATCGATGACCAGGCTGTAGAAGATGGCGAAAGTGAGATCGTTATCCTTTAATTTGTCTGCACCTTTTGCTTGAAACACTTTTTGAATTCCAAATAATATATTTGCAGCCAGCTTCTGGAGTCTAATTTTATAACTTTTTCTCTCAGGTCAAGACGTATAAATTCTGCAGATGATCAACGAGGGACTCACGAAGTGATGATTTTTACGGGCAGTAGACAATAATTCTTCTAGCTTACTGTCTTTCTTTGATGGAGCAATTTTTGCTTCATGAGCCAAAATTTCAGCACTTCAAGGAAGCAGAATTTGAGTTTGAAAGACAGTATCATGCCTACGGTGCGCTCACATGGCATATAAGCTGACTGGAGTTGCATTCAAGTTTATTGTAGCGTTTTACTCAAGATTTTACTTCTACCTCTCACTATGGAAGACGCACGTTTAAGAAGAAAGAGACTGGAGTATTGGGAACGTAAAAGAAAAATGAGACTACTACAGTCTCAAGAACAAAGACGTGCTACCAATGGAGAGAGATGATGC
Organism: Parhyale hawaiensis; assembly: GCA_001587735.2. NCBI lineage: Eukaryota > Metazoa > Arthropoda > Malacostraca > Amphipoda > Hyalidae > Parhyale > Parhyale hawaiensis. The sequence goes on from LQNS02278101.1 coordinate 1,159,354, forward strand.
GTCTATGCGACACAGTGTCAAGAAAGACTCGATGCAGATACGTTACAGAAGAGAATAAGAGCTTATGATAAGCGTGAGCGGAAAATGTGGAAACGGCAAGTCAGTGAAGAGAGGAACTAAGGATGCGAGCACCACAGAGGATCAATGAAGTATTTAAATGAATAAACAAGTCAGAGAAGAGAAATGTTTGGTTATTCCTTAGAAACTACCCAGTGGCTAAAATGAACAACCAAATAATACAATTATTGCATTACCTAACACAGCCGCAGGGCCACTGACGGTAAAACGTACAGATATTTCAGGACAATTGGTCTCACTGCCATAGATAGAAAAGATGCCATTAAGAACTTGCCGACACTGACCCGCCTCCAACACCCTAATTAAACAATTAAAATCTGACCAAACAATGAAAATAAAATGCCAAAGTCGATCAAAACAAAACAAATAGCAGCATCATGCAAAACAAAGTTGAAAGTTTACGATAAGAGAGTTGAAAACAAATAGCTGACCGAGATTGCTTGATAGGAATCGCAGTTTAATCTTAAATATAAAATTTTGGAACTTGAGCTTCAGTCGTTACAATATGAACATTAGTTATTAATTGCTGGTGATGACTGAGGTGTAACAATTCGACATTTAGCACCAACCTCACGGTCTTGGAATCAATATATGTCACCAGAACTACAAAAAATATATATACATCTAGTTACTGTAACGACAGTTACAACCAAACGCACTTGGTTGTGAAGGTTTCAGGAGATAGTCCGTTATTCTAAAGATGAGTAGACAGCGAACTCAAGCCTCCGAAATTTGACTTCTCTGGAACCCGCATGAGAGACCTGGCTTCACCTTGTTGAGTCGGATTTCAGGAGTTAACCCTCAGTTCATTATCCCTGAAACTTTTGAAAACAAAATTTCGCTGTTTAAGAATGAATTTCTTGTTATTTCAAAAGTAATCGGCTTGCTTTTAACACTCACAACGCGATTGAGCGTGGCAGGGACAACATTCCTGTCTGGAGTGATGGACTAGTCAAGTCGAATGAGCTTGGCTTAGCACAACTCTGAGTGGCAGTCGACAATACATTAATGTACTACCACTCGGAGTCTTAGAACTCAACGCTTCTGGATGTTTATAGCGTATAGCAACTAGCAAGTTCTGTGAGCTCAATGAATAGAGTAGGAAGAACCACATGTGTTTGCTGGCGCTTTTGCGATGCTAATCACAACTGCTTTATTTTTTACTTCTAAATCAAAAACTTTCTCACTAAACTACTTCCAGAAGCGTTGTCAGAGAATACATTTCCTGTGACATCCCGACCGCGTCGACAGCGTGCCTGCATTTTGGCTGTATGAATTGCATTCTTAAACGCACCCATAAGCGCGAAAATACATTTCGTAGTTACACTCTATAGACAGGCAACGCCAAATGCAGAAGGAAGACGCTGTGTTTCTCTTCCGATCAAGAAAAGCTCTGTACTCTTCTTATCGCAATGCCAGCAGCTGGGAACGGCGGGAAGCGCGACGGCGGCAGCCGGACGGCGCCAAAAGACCCACCAGGCGGTGGGGGGAGGGGGGCAATGTGCGGTCCAATCGCGAGAGAGGACGCGCAGCATACACCCACCAGCAGCGGGGGAGGCCGTGGGTAGCCTCCATAAAAACTTTCACAGGCGAGGGCCCTCTGGGCCAGCACCGGGCGGTCCCGACGGTGTCTGGCGAGAGGCATTTGGTGGCGTAGGTGAGGGTGAGGTTGGGGACGATACATCCGAACCCTGGCCCGAGCGCTAGGGGGAGGAGGGGGAGGGGAGGGCGAGAGAGAGGAGAGGTAGGAGATATGCACGGAGGGGGGAGGGGAGGCGGAGACGGGAGGGGGATGGGGAGAGGGGGAGAGGAGTTGGGAGGAGAATAGTGACGTGGAATGTTCAGAGGCTGTCGTTGAGAGAGCACAACAGGGAGAGATTGAGGAGAGTGGTTGGGGTGGAAGAGGGAAAGGGGTGGGAGGTGAAATTAAGGCGGAGACGGAGGGAGTGATATGGATGGGGGAGGTGGAGGGGAGAGTGGCTGTGGTGCATGGCAGGAAGGCAGCGGTGATGATGAGAGGCGAGATGTTGGAGGAGTGGGTGGAAGGGGGGCAGAGGATGTGGCTAAATGAGAGGGTGGCAGCGGTGCGGGTGGGGAAACTGAGACTGGTGTCGGTGCATCAGCCAGGCTGGGGGACAGATGAGCTAGAGATGGAGGGGTGCAGGAGTGACGTGGAAACACAGATTGCGGCTCCGGAGGGAGAGATGTTGGTGATTGGGGAGATTTCAATGCAAATGTCGGTAGAAACCAGGAGAGACAGAGGGTGTGTGGGAAGTACGGGGTGGGATTAGCAAATGAAGCGGGAAAGGATTTGATAAACTGGTGCGAGGGGCACGAACTAGCGTATGATAACAGCTATGTGAGACATGCGAAGAGGGGAACGTGGTTCAATACGATGTATGGGAGATGGTATGAGCTGGATGGCATTGTGGTGAGAAGGAGGGATAGACATCGCATGGTAAGGAGAATGAGGACGGAGGAGGAGTGGGCGTTGTCAGACCATAAACTAAAGGAGATGGTGGTTAATGCCGAGAGGAGGAGGTGGAGAAGGGAGGGACGAAGAAGGAGAGCACCGAGGATTAAGTGGGACACGTTGAAGAATGAGGAAAAGAGAGAAGAATACAAGAGGAGAACGAGAGAAAAGATGGAAGAGGGTGAGTGGTGCGAGATTGAAGAGGTGATGGACACAGAGTGGAATAGGTTGTCTCCAGTAATGGTGGAGTCGGCAAGAGAGGTGTGCGGGGAGGAGCGAAGGAGGACGGCAAGCCCGTGGATGGAGGGCCATGAGGAGGAGGAGGTGGGAGGGTGGAACGAGAGAGTGAGGAGAGCGGTGAGAGAGAGAAATAGGAGGAGGCAGGAGATAGGACAGATGAGGAGATTGAGACGTGGGAGAAATGGGAGACGAGAGAGATTGGAGGTGGAGTTGGAGGAGGCGCGAGGGGAGGTAAGAGCGACGAGGGGGGGGGGGGTTACGGAGGGTCCTCAGACGGATAGAGAGGGAATGGTGGCAGGGGGTGTTGGGGGAATGCAGGGGAGCAGCTGAGAGGGGACATATCGGGGATATGTATAAGATTTTGAGAAGATTAGGGACGAGAGGAAGGAGAGCCCAGGAGGGAACAAAAATTAGGGGAGCAGACTTCAGGGAACACTTCGAGGTGGTATCTAGGGATAGATATGAGGTGGAGCCGCGGGTGATCGGGGCGGTGGAGGATTTGCGGAGGAGGCCAAGAACGGTAGAAGCCAACGAGCTGATGAATGAGGATATTACGAGGGAGGAGGTGGAGGACGCATTGAGAGAGATGAGAGAGTCGGCACCGGGGGAGGATGGAGTGAGGGTGGGGTACGTGAGGATGGCGTGTGGAGAGTTGAGGGAGAGGGTGATCAGGATGGTGCAGCTGATGTTCGAGACAAGGGCGGATAGATGGGAGGAGTCACTGAAAGGGGGGGGATAATAGTCCCCATATTCAAAAAGGGGGATCGGGAGGATAGGAACAATTATAGGGGAGTGTGCCTTCTGGCAATGGGGAGCAGAGTTCTGGCCAGAGTGGTAGGAAAGAGAGTGGGGTGGTGGGCGGCACATATGGGGTTGTTGGACGAGAATCAAGCGGGATTTAGAGAGGAGATTTTGACAGCGGATGTTTTGCAGATGATGATAAGGATCCAGGAGGACGTGAGTGACTGGAAGAAGAGGGTGAATGCGGGAAGAGGGGGAGAGGGGGTAGAGGTGCAGGGCCCGGTGGCGACATTGCCTGACTTACGGGAAGCGTATCCGAGAGTGAACAGACCAGCTCTATAGAAACTTTTGGAAAGGTATGGGTTGAGGGGGGGACTGCTGGATACGCTGGTGCATCTGCATGAAGCGACAGAGTACAGAGTGAGGGGGAGGGAGGGGCTAAGTGAGCCGTGGATGCACGCGAGGGGGGTGAGGGAAGGGTGTTCGACTTCACCAGCGCTCTTAAAACATTTACCACCAGGCGATGATGAGGCAGGCGGAGGGGGAGAGAGGGAGAGAACAGGGAGTGCGGTGGAGATGGATACCGCGAGGATCGTTTGCAGGGGAAGGTAGGTGGGAAAAGAAGTGTGGAGAGACGAGGGGAGTAGTCATATCGTCGGTATTGTTTGCGGACGATACGACGATTATTGGAGAGGTGGGGGAGGTGGAGGAGGGGTGGAGGCGGTGAAGCGGGTGATGGTTAGATGGGAGGAGAGGTGTAACGAAGATAAGGAGGAGAATCTGGAATTTGGGACGGAGGAGGGGGAGGGGATCCGGCTGCTGGGCAGTTGGGTTGGAGCGGAAGCCGATGTGAGGAACAGAATTAGGAGAGCGGGGATGGATGTTGTGGGGAAGGGTGGAGGGGTGGCTTAGGGTTCAAGATTGTCGAAGAGATTGCAGGGGAGAGTGGTGGAAGCATGCGTGGAGAGCATCTTACTGTATGATTGTCAGGCAAGATGCTGGTACATTGGGGACATGAGTAAGTTACAGAGGTGGCTCGAAAAGTGCTACAGGTATGTTTGGAGTAATCGGAATGGACAACCGTTACGAGAAATGCAGGCGAGGCATGTTAATAATTATGTGGGATGTGAGAAGGAGGTTGGGGGTGAAGTCGGTAAGATGAAAATTGAGAAGAGGGTGTTAGAGAGAGTTGGGCATGTGATGCGCATGGGAAATGAGAGGATGGTTAAGGCATCGTTTCTGGGATGGTACGAGAAATTGGAGACGTGGAGGAAGAGGTTGGGGAGGAAGAGAAAGACAGTGCTGTATTGGAAAAGGTTGCTGCGGGAGACGGGGATTGACTGAACGGATGTGGAGAGATTGAGTGCGGATAGGGAGGGATGGAGGAAAATTGTGAGGACAAGGATGGACCATCTGGAGAAGTGGGAACACCAGAGGGGACATGAGTATCAGTGGGAGGGGGAGGAGAAGGTGGAGAGGAATGTGAGAGGAGTGGTAGACTTGGTGTGTAGATATGAGGGATGCGGGAAGGTGTGTAGGTCGAAGGCGGGGTTGACGGTGCACCAGAAGAGGATACATAGGGCAGCGGAGGAGAGGGTGTTTTTCCGATGTGGGAGATGTGAGAAGGTGTGAGAGACGGAGGCGGCGAAGGTAAACCATGAGAGGACGTGCACAGGGGGAGGGGAG
>LQNS02278101.1:1164793-1175957 GCA_001587735.2 Parhyale hawaiensis
CATGGGCGGTGGTTATGAAAGGCCAACATGGCCCGCCACCAGAGGTGCTGCAGGGTGTGGGACCCTGGAGGGGGACCTGACCCTGACGGGGGTGTGTGGTCGAAGGAAGGACAAGGAAGCACGGGGAACAAGAAAAAAAATCACTGATATAACAAAACTTGTGACCGGTCAATACTCAGCCTGCGTTGGAGTGCAGCAGAATTTAGGTGCAAAAGATGTTTGTATGTGTGTGTGTTGTGACAGTTTGGTGAAGGAAACAGGAACGCGACAATAATTATCACATTTTTGCTTCGTGCATTTCTGTTCCTACCAACTCTCGACAGAAGGAAAACTCTGCAGAGGAGCTGGTCCACGGCCAGTTCGCGAGAGTCGCAGAAAATAGAGGCATCGGAAAAATAGTCTAGGGTGGCGTTTTTTTCTCATCAGAATGAGATGGTTCCGTTGAACAAATGATTAAAAGTAGTTTTTGCAGTCATAAGAACACTAATTTACCAATCCAAGAAGCGGTAATACGATGTCACGACAACCACTCCTCCATGGGTCGCTGCATTCAAAAAAACAAAGCATTGTGGTATATTTTGGATATCAGCAATGAAACACCATCATACCTTCGGTAAAACGAAGGTACAACACAGTTACGGCCCGGTCGTATAACACAGACACACTTTGGATTACACAGCAGTAAAACGGTGTTACAACCGAACCGCAAAACGCAATTACACCTCTTATCACACCCAGAAATAAAACAGTAATACACGATAGGTAACATGGCAGTAAACCGCGGCCACAACCGAACGTACAATACCGTTACACCTTGGGTAACACAGCAGCAACAGCAATGTGGCGCAATACCTTGGGTAACACAGTAAAGCACCGCCATATTTGGGAAACCAGTACCAAGAAATTACCGTCATACGTAGGAAAGAGCAGAAAATTGCCGTTATACCTTAGCTAACAAAAGACAGAAAATTCCTGTTCACTCGTAAGTATCCCATCTTAACTACAAGCATAGAATTTCCAAACACACTATGGTAGGTAAAACCTGTGTGCACGAGCTCTTTGTCAGCACTAAACTGGCTTACCTCCGTTACTCTGAAAGTGCTACGGCTGTCAAATGTTAACTGCAGGACGTAGCACACACCACGGTACACCAAAGTCCGAAGTTTCGTTTTGCGATAGATGTGGAAGGGTGGCGTCATCGTCGCGGATAGTTACTATAACGTGACGTTGTTGTGACACGGTACTTCCCAAAGCTTGTGTTTGAAGCCGCCGCAAGCGAACCGGCTTTTGATTAAGGCCTCAAAGTCGATCCGAGGAACCGAATCGAGCGCTCAAGAGTGAGGTCCCAGAGAAGTAAAAGCCAGCTGAAATATATTATCATGCTGGAAGGGAGCCAATACAACAGCTGTCCAGCTTCAGCAATAAAATATAGATAATAATTTGAGCAAATAACTATCAAACTTACAAACAGACAAACATGCGGGCATGAAAATCAAGTGGATTAAATAAAGGGATAGAGCAGCAAAAACCGTGACAGCGTCAACTACAAAACACATCGAAACAGTAGACGAAGTAGAACAACCCAAGCGAAACTTTAAAATAAGGGTTTGAAAGCCCTAAAAATAGGGAAAACATAGCAGGCTGTGACTGTCAAGAAAACATAATTGTTACCAGACAGCGATTCCTCATGTTTACACGGCAGAAACTCTCTTTAAATAAGCATATGCCCCATGCTCGCGAAAACACTGGTTCCTAAACATGACAATTTATAGTTAACTTCAAATCATAAACAAAGACTAGCAAAACTTTGCACTGCTTCTTGAGGATACTATGAAAATTTCAAATATGGAAATTACCGAAACGAATAAAGTTAAATATTTTTAACAATAAAATTCACGCAAGCGTGTGCTTGCCAAAATGTTGAGCAGAGGGAAAGGAATCTAGTACTCGCCGAAGCATCGAGTACCAGCCCACCCATCGAGTACTCGTGACAACATCAACTGCAGGCCAAAAAATCGTGCACTTACCGGGCGACTCCTTGCAGAGCTCCAGGATGGCTGCTCGAGCAGCCAGCCGGTGCAGGGAGTAGTTGGCATCGTGCACAGTGAGGACCTGAGACTCGGCAACGCCGCACTGCCACTCGCGGCCATCCACACTGCCCTTCAGTTTCACGCTCTTCAGCTGATGGAGAAATTTTATAAAGAGGCGATATCAGAAGCCAGCCATGCATATTAGCGAATATTGCAATTCGTTTGATTCCAACGAAAAACATAACGCTGAACTCAGACGCTAGAAGACTAAGCTTAAATGATGATAAAGATAAAAATATGAACTCGTAATGGATTTACTCCAGCAGACAATCAGTGTGCATTAATTATTACACAGAAAGATACTGGGATACCAGTTTTTTATTATTCTAGACAAGACAGGCTGAGGAAATAATTCTTCCACATTCTCCAGGAATGCTTACGATTAGAAATTCAGTAGGTATACGTTGTTAGTTTAACTAAAAAATAAGAGAACTTTTGACGCGTAATATTGAAGTACGGGTGAACGTTGGAAGGAAAAATTTTGAAGACATGGACTAGCTGAACGTTCTGTCATGGGGTGTAGAGTATCTGTCAATTTTGCCAAACAAATGTTTCCAGAATTATTGGGATGTTTTGCCAAGCAGCGATGGCAGTATACTAGGGTGCTGAGCTCTCCTGCGGAGGTTCGCACGTTCACCTCTCCCAGGTAAATGAATTCTTGCGGTGCTCGGATTGCACGAGCCCTAACCAGAACTGGCAACACTCGTGGGGGGGTGGGAAGGGCGCAATTGTTGCAGGAGCCTTCTGGCTCTGACGTCACAGCTCTCATGAGCTGTGATCGATTTGGCCTGCACTCGTCCGGAGTTTAACGGTCTTCTGTCTTCTGCGCAAACCAATGCAAAGGGATTTTCCAGTTGCGGTGAGCAGACAGGCTGACTTTACCTCAATGTGATTAAGAACCGCTCAGTGGATATCCTAACGAAATCCGCTGCTTCTAAGCATTGGTCAATATGACGCCCTTGGCAAGTGCATGTAAAATAACAAATTATCATCCATTTGTTCACATACCTGTGCGTTAGGAGGCATGCGGGCGTAGGTGATGAAGTGCTGGCCCCCGAAGATCACGGGAGGTTCCGGAGGCATGAGCTTGACGCTGGTGGCCGTGTCAACCTGACAGGAGACGGTGACGTTGCGGACACTGGACTGTAACATGCTGGCCACCAGGCCCATCACCTGTGGGGGAATCCAATTAGGCAGAGTGAAAGGGAGCAAGAAAGAACAGTGGAACTTTTCACGGGAGTTGAAGTAGTAGTTCAACAGCCCATAAGGTTGCCCGGCGACACGTGAGGACATCAGTAAACATGATGGAAAGAAATACTACGTTCAGCAGACGATGTACATGACGTTAAGTACTGGAAGCTAATGTCATGGGGCGCTTTTTGGCGCCTTGCCATGTCACCTCTAGCGACCGATCGCCCTATTTAACCTGCCCCATGAAGAACAAGGCGAATGTGACTAGGCAGGTAGGCCGGCAGCGGCTCACTCTCTTGCTGGACGTGATCGCGTGAGGTGCATGTGTGCTGGAGCTGCTGCCGACCCAGGATTGTAAGAACAGTGTAGCTAGGTACTTCGATGTGTATGATTTATTGGTACTAGCTCCTGTTAGTGAATACCGTAAGCCTACCGTTGCTGTCCTGGATGGGTTGGTGAGTGGTTCGACCTGGGAGTTGGGAAGTTTGTGGCTTGAGGCCTTTGTTTGTTTACAGGTTAGCCCAACTCCAGGGGGACCCTCCAGGCCAGCTGGAGGTGGCCGGTGGCCGGTAGGCTTGCAGCTCCGCACTTGTACATAGTTTGCCGCAGTTCTCTGCTTTGTAAATATTTCCCTTCCCTTGTAATCACTTGTAAATATCTCATTCACCTCACTATAGGCTTGATTGTCGGCAATCCTCCGGGCAGTGCAATTATAGATATCAGGGCCGTGGCGACTTTACGTGACAGTGAAATAGCAACGAGCCAGTGTTGGCTTTACATTGAGTTGTTATTGTGGGGAAATCACTGGTTTTCAACTGTCGCCCGGCGACTGACTTTTGCGCTGCTGCCTCCGGGGNAGTGCTGGCCACCGAAGATCACGGGAGGTTCCGGAGGCATGAGCTTGACGCTGGTGGCCGTGTCGACCTCACAGGACACGGTGACGTTGCGGACACTGGCCTGTAACATGCTGGCCACCAGGCCCATCACCTGTGGGGGAATCCAGTTAGGCAGACTGAAAGGGAGCAAGAAAGAACCGTTGAACTTTTCACGGGAGTTGAAGTAGTAATTCAACAGCCCATAAGGTTGCCCGGCGACACAAGAGGACATCAGTAAACATGATGGGGAGAAATACTACGTTCAGCAGACGATGTACATGACGTAAGTACTGGAAGCTAATTTAAAATCTAAAGTAGACTATACCTACCTTGTTCAAATGTGTCTAAAACAGCGGGTGTTGAGGTTCTGCACAGTTGAGTTCACACTTTTTCTACAACGTTATTCGCACACAGTACAAGGAGTCCACATGCTTTATTGTTTCCAATCAAACAAAAGAAAAGCGCACTGCTTCCAAAGTTCAAGTTGACTGCAAATTTCAAGAGGTATCCGAAAATCTGCTAGGGACTCATGCGAAGCCAACTAATTTCGCGGCCATTGTTTAGCATATACGCAGTTTTCTTTGCAGGGACCTAACAAAGCTTTAGAACACTTTATGCTGCATACGAGAAACAAAAGAGTCTAGTGTCAACTGTAAATCGACCCTAACATGTCTCTTAGTAAAATAACGCATAGAGGAATAAAAGAGTTTAGCATTAACTCTGTATGCGCCCTAAAATCTCTCTCAGACGGTACCATGAAACGATTTAAAATAAAAAAATTGAAAACCACTTTAAAATCCATACCTTGGTCTGCATCCTGTCCCTCTGTGTCACCAGCTCCGCACGGCCGCCCCCGGCCCGGGCGAGGCCCTTCACCAAAGAGGTGGAGGCTCCCTCACCGATGCCCACAGTGAAGACGCGCGTGTTGGACGCGTTGCGGGAGGCCAAGTCCACCACCTGGTCCACGTTCCAAACGGCGCCATCGGTGAGCAGTAGGATCTGTGATGGGGATACATAGCCATCATGAAAACCGGCAGATGGTGTAGCGACAGATAACGATACAGCGAGTTTTAATGAGTGATATTTTTCGTGTTGGTATTCGTATTTAGGGATTATAAATAAATCAGTGCTATATAGTAATTCAGGTCGTGTTTTTATTTATTTATAACTGTATTTATATCTTTCCTGTCACGCTCTATGGGAATATGATATTAGAAAATTCAGGTGCCAAAGATGGTATCTTGGATACTGGGGTCGCACTTGGGCGTCCCAGCAGAGGGACCTGAGCTCGACTGCATGATCGTGTCTGGACATGTTCATTGTTGCCACGGGTGATGTCACTTACCTACGCCTCATAATATCTATCCAATTTTTTTAGGCGGAATTCTGAATTTTCATTAAAGAAGCCTTCTGAACAGTAATAAGCACAGGAGACAGTGGGGATTTTCCTGTGGTGCTAATTTTGGACCGTCATTTATAATGACGGCCCGAGCCCCTAGTAAATAAATGAATAAATAAAAACACGACGTGAATTATTCTATAGTACTGATTAATTTATATTGCAGCCCATTTTCGACGTTTGAGGTTCACCTCTCGCTTGGTATCCAGGATACGGAAGCCTTTCCGATGAATTCTTTTGACTGAACCATATTTTCTTGGTGCTGCTCAACATTTGACTAATTTCAAGCTGATATTCGCGCCTTCTCTTACAGGGGGGATATTTTGCCCTCACAATACTCATGGCTATACAACTTACGTTTCATTAATGGAAGATCAGGTCTGCAGTGATGAGACCTATTTTATAGGAAGACCTATACTGGGAACTGGAACAGTAAGCTCAATGACATAATTACTGGCGTCGTTTTTGACAACTCGGCCATCTACCGAGATACTATCATATTAGGACCAAACTTCAAAGTCATGCATGGTAGAAATGAAAAGCTATAAGCTTTACGGTATGTAATTTTTTAAGGGCTCATCACCCTTCCGTAGCTATACCTTTGCTGATCAGGAAGTGAACCAAAATACATACTTCGGCTGTCAAGCGTTGTTTTCGCCAAATTATGAGACGTTTTAGTGGTTGAAAATTTAAATGATATGAAGCCGGGTTTTTTATTTTTATTTAAGGAACTCTGTTATTCGCTATACCGTTTTGACGACGAAGGTACTATGTTGTTTGCCAGCGTTGAATGATTATCAAAAAACTCCAAGAAGAATAAGATTTTGTAAGTACTGTATCTATATACCAAACTGTATCATTCAATTCTTCAGGCAATTATGCGAAATGTTTTAGTAATGGAACTATGTACGCGTATCATATGCAGAGTTTTTGTGGTAAGATAACTCATTCATTTCCGTACTCCTTGGGAACATTTAGAGCTAATTTTTAATATATTAAGGGTGCTCACAAACTTTTTCACAAAATTATCTTGAGTGTTTATCGTGTAACTAATGGCTTAGCATGTGAAGTTACTGCTATTCGCTACTTATTGGGATTCAGATGATTGCTTTATTTTATTGTTATTCGAGAAAATATTGTCTGATGACATTACGTGTGTGGGATATTTATTCTTGAAGCAGCCATGGTCTTCCTGCTTCCCTTCAGATAATTTGTCGCTTGGCTTGCCTTCAACGATGCAATAATGCACATTGGCTTCCACCTTCTGATGCTTGCATCGAAAGGTTTTCCATTTCCTGTGGGCTTGAAGTAATGGGCTACTTCCTCATTGCACTGAAAATTTTTGAAACTTTCGACGCAGTTTCCAATAATCATTATTAATTTCTTGGAAATGATGATGAAATGTTAGAGTGTCATTGATTAGCAGGCCGTCACTTCATCCTTAGTATTAGATTTTCATGTTAGGTAGGTGAGAGCTCTGTTGGCATATGGTTCCTTGTTTCTCCTTTTTATTTGCTGTAAATTTTCGTACATCGACGTGCTAAGGATCATTATACATTTTTCTTAGCTTTTGATAGTTATGCGTATAAGCCTATTTAAAGTAGACGGTACTAATGTGCTTCTCTGGAAACGCTTTCAATTTCATGTGATTAACGTCGCCATGGAACTCTCAGGCCCAGTCAGAGTCTGCATAGTGACAAAAAAGTAAAAATAATATAAACAAATAAAAACTACGAAAATGAACCGAAGAATTTCCACGGGTTTAGCTAGTACATATATATGATTGTGCAGCGCTCGAATTTACAACAAATGGAAACAGCTAAGTAGGTTGTGACAGTCATACTATTGTATGCCTCCAATTCTGACTGAACGATCTTCAAATAGCTTCACTAACTTTTTTCCCAGAGTCGACATTTATAGTGTAGAACAGTACTCTAGCCTAAGCAGTATTAATTTTACTTCCATGGAGTAAGCATAAACTCTGCTTCGCATGCCGAGAAAGTTCGTGAAATCCATCAACTCCATTGTTTAACACGGTGATAACACGAGCTACATGTTCTTTAAAGGTAGCATCATCATTCGCTCGCTAAGGGCTCTTCCAACTGTCTTTACTTCAAGTTTATGCTCATCACTAGTGGTATATTTTGTAGACTCAAAGAGTCGTGTTTTCATATTGAAGCAGCTAAAATTTCGTTCCATTAGATGTGTCATTCTTTGTCGATCATTGGCCGATTGTTAACTTTATTGGACTGATTGAATAAAAGCAAGCACTGGTGTGACAACAGCAACTGACGACGTGACTGGATTGTTGCATCCACATCCCACGCCACTGATTATGATGAAATAGTATCGGCCCAAATATGGTGCCTCGTGCTACTCACTCCACTGAGTACCGGCTGTTGTTGAACACTTTGAGTTCCATTATTTTGACAGACAAGATGCGAGCCAACGAAGACATTTTAGCAATAGAATTCCATGGTCTATGTCATCAGAAGCTTTATCGAAATCCTAGTATATAACGCCCACACTCATTCTTCGACACTGCAAATTTAGAATGGATCTTACTGTTGCAAGAGTTGTGTAGGCATTGTGCCAGTGACTCTCAGCAGACCATAATTATGTATAACTCTCTGATGCTAGTGTTTAGTATTATTCTTATTTTCTTAAGTTAGTTTTAAACATGAAAACCTCCGGGGCTGTGTCCTAATCTTGTTGGCCACAGTACCTTATGAGAAAAATAAATGATTTTATTATTATTATTGTGAAGTTGTGGAACGTTCATGTCGGCAACTATGTTGTTGCATTTCTAGTTTTGGCCTTTGGCGAATGGAGTAATGATTGCATATTTGTAGATGCTCGGTTTCCAGTTTTGGCCTTTGGCGAATGGAGTAATGATTGCATATTTGTAGATGCTCGGTTTCCAGTTTTGGAATTTGGGAATGGGGTAATGATTGCATATTTGTAGATGCTCGGTTTCCAGTTTTGGAATTTGAGAATGGAGTAATGATTGCATATTTGTAGATGCTCGGTTTCCAGTTTTGGAATTTGGGAATGGAGTAATGATTGCATATTTGTAGATGCTCGATTTCCAGTTTTGGAATTTGGGAATGGAGTAATGATTGCATATTTGTAGATGCTCGGTTTCCAGTTTTGGAATTTGGGAATGGAGTAATGATTGCATATTTGTAGATGCTCGGTTTCCAGTTTTGGAATTTGGGAATGGAGTAATGATTGCATATTTGTATATGCTCGGTATATATTGCCACGTTATCAAATAACTTAAGGAACAGAGGATAAGAGATGCTCAGCATGCACATTTTGAGGAGTTTTGCAGGAACATCATTGATAGCCAATTCAGTGGTGAATTTTGAGAACTCAGAGTCTGTCAAGATATACTTATAACAATAGAACTTCAGGGTTTCTGGTCTTTTTCTTGAAAACTTTCTGCTACTGGCAACTGAGAGTTATGGTGTTCTATTACTAGCTATGTACATTGTATTTTTTACAGTGCTACAACATCACAGTGTAAATATTTAACGCGGCGATCAGTCGTGACGTATGTAAAGCACGGTGTGGCCATAAAAGGTTCACGCTCGAAGCTGTTCTGGACAAGCAGACAAGCAACAAGTTTTGATTGCACACATTAACGCAATATATTTCTCAAATAAAATATTCAATGTGTATTCAATAACGAATCGTAAATTTTTATAAGTATTTCTTCTATAGAAATTAAACGATAGGTGAGCTACTACAGAAATATTCACTATGAGGATACTAAATTAAACGCGTGCAAGACCATCGTTTCTGTAGTGAAGGAATAGGCCCTAATGTATAGATACTTGCTATTGCCTGCAAGCTCAAATGTATATATATATAAAAAAAAACAATCCATCGCTATGGAGCACTCACCATCTGCAAGGACACTAAACAGATAAACACTCAGAATGCGGCACCTACTTAATTTTTTTTTTTCGCTCAGAAACTAGCTCTATATTAGCGCTGGTTCAGAATGACAATGCATTAACCAAAGAGTAAAACCTGAACATATGAAAGAAATATCTAGTAAGCATCGCTATGCTGAGGAGGTAACACCTGGTGCTCACCTGACGGCAGTACTCGGGGTCAGCAGGCCGAGAGTAGATGGACTTGAGCGGAGCAAGAATTTCTGTGCCTCCCATGTCGGCATCCATCTTTTCGTATAGCTTGATGGCTTCGGCCAGGGTCTCTTCCGAGTAAACGCGACTCCCTCTGCAACAGCGTACAAAATTAAGCCTCTACCTTCTTCAATGAACATCGATTCCCGAAAGAATACCATTGTATATGTTTATGGCGCATCAGTTTTGGGTAGTTAAAAGTTGAAACTCATCAGCAACTCCGCTAAAGGTTGAGACGCATCTGTACGACAACTAAGGGTAGATATTAGCCGGGGTCGAGACTCATCAGTACCTACCTTAGTACCTTGAGGGTTTTCGGAAGAAGTCCATGTGACGTTCTTCACGTCACCCCACGTGTGTAGAGTCACTCTGCTGGGTGTCTTCTGTGGTGCCACTGTTAGCGACCTAAGAGAGAGCCAGCAGCGAATTATCTCCATAATGCACGTAACCGCTGACCGCTGGTCTATCTGGTATTCTTCTTAAATGTGAATCCAGCAAATTTTGAATTCTACAATTTTGATATGAGTGGCGTTTCGGATATACTGAGGCATTTTGTTAAGCAATTTTGCTCTCCGTACCGGGAAGCTATGAGAATATTTTGTGGCCCCAGCTGTTCCACCATCTTTGCTTGGGATGCGAATATCATAAGTCCTTCCAGTTCTTCCCGAGTGTCTGGCGACAATCCGCTCATTCACAGTGATACGTTCCAGAATTTTCCAAACATATATGATTGTAAATCGTTCGAATCTGCGCTGTATTGAATACAAGCGGAGACAGCTGAGTCGTTTGTGGTAAGCGTACTCCTGCATGCTTCGAATTTTGGCCGTGAACGATCGTTGGATACCTTCAAGTTTTTCTAACTTTTTTCTCGTACTCGGCATCCAAAGTGGGGAACAGTATTCTATTCTCGGAAAAATTAATTACTTCCATAGTGTGAGTATTACATCTACTTCGCGTGACGCGAAAGTTCGTAAAACTCATCCACTCCATCTTTTACCAACAGCGATAACTCTAGCAATATGTTCTTCGAACGTAGCATCGTCTCGCATTCTCACTCCGAGGTCTCTTAAAGCTGTTTTTCTCTCAATTTCATGCCCATCGCTGGTGGTATATTGCGTGGATTCAAAGAGGCTTTGATTTTTTTCCGTAACTTAGCAGTTCAAATTTTGTTTCATTAAAGGTATGTTATATTTTACCGACCATTGACAGATACTTTCCAAATCTCGCTGGACAAAGAGCACGTCTTCCACAGATTCCACAGCAGCTAGTATTCGTGTAACGTCAGTAAATGACGAAGGTACCGCATAATTACATCCGTAGCTGCATATACCGCCACGGTAGCTGCATGCTTCCGTTCTCAGCTCTAACACCTTGTATCGCTCGTTCGATTCCCCATGAGGCATACGAGCTCTTTGCAGATCTTGGTGTGCTGACTCGGCAGTTGTGTGTGCATGC
>LQNS02278101.1:1268700-1279779 GCA_001587735.2 Parhyale hawaiensis
TCAGAAGCTCTCGTTGACTTGCATCTGTTTGGGGTGCGGTTTTATTGCCTACTGGTGCGAGTACAGTGAGTGTGCTGGTACGAGTACAGTGAGTGTGCTGGTACGAGTACAGTGAGTGTGCTGGTACGAGTACAGTGAGTGTACTGGTACGAGTACAGTGAGTGTGCTGGTACGAGTACAGTGAGTGTGCTGGTACGAGTACAGTGAGTGTGCTGGTATGAGTACAGTGAGTGTGCTGGTACGAGTACAGTGAGTGTGCTGGTACGAGTACAGTGAGTGTGCTGGTACGATTACAGTGAGTGTGCTGGTACGAGTACAGTGAGGGTACTGGTACGAGTACAGTGAGTGTGCTGGTACGAGTACAGTGAGTGTGCTGGTACGAGTACAGTGAGTGTGCTGGTACGAGTACAGTGAGTGTGCTGGTACGAGTACAGTGAGTGTGCTGGTACGAGTACAGTGAGTGTCCTGGTACGAGTACAGTGAGTGTGCTGGTACGAGTACAGTGAGTGTCCTGGTACGAGTACAGTGAAAACGGTGCACTGATAATGGAATATAGTCATTTGTTTATTGTGGACAACGGTCCTGAAGCTGAAGCTGCTTTCAATATATAATGGAAACAACAAAGTGGAAACGGTGCACTAATAATATAACTGTGATTTGCGTATTGTGGACACCGGTCATTGGACTATCCCGCTTAAGGTTACGCTGCACTTTCCCAGCAACTGAGCACGGCATCGCTCCAAATGATCTCATTGTGAGTGTGACATTTGTACGTTATCAATATATTGTAGTGTCGATGGAGAACACGACTTTAGTGGGCATCGGATGCAAGCCAATGGAACATTGAATCAGTAAAGCATGTCACGCGTGTGGCGACTTTCTTAGCATATTTTTTAATTATAATTTTTTTGTGTGTGGCAATTTTAAACTCACGCGTTGTGTGCATTGCACGTTATATAAGGGCAGCGTTAGTGCAAGCTCTGCAAGTTGTCTCAATTTTCGACTGTGAACACTACGCCTTTGGCAAATTGTCGTTAAGCAAGTGTGAACAATCTTGTTCAAGTTCCCAAGGATTATACAAATTCCGGTCTTTTATATTTAAGAATTATTGTTAATTGTTCACCTACCTCTCTCTTTAATTTCCTAGCACTATTACTTTATTTCTAAATCCTCTGTCACCAGGAAGTGATTCCACTCATGAGGAAATCCCAAAATTTAAAAAGTCGAGGAATTTATTTTCGCCATCTTCTTTTTTTGCCTTTACTGAGTAATTTGCCATCATGATATATTTTGGTATTAATTATTCACCCTGTTGTCTATTATGTATTTTTTTTGTCATATATTAGATCACTTGACCCTCTTTTCTGTACAACACAGAAAAGTCCAAAGAAGAAATTGTCCAGCTGAGCACCACAGCCGGAGTGCTGTCCCGCTACACCGCCATGGTGGCCGTCGACCAGGATGGGAAAGCTGTTCGTGCTGAGGCTGAAAAGAGCAGTTCCATTCATCATAGTGTGAAGTCCCGTTTGCCACCCGCATGTCTTTGCTCCTTTGCACTGACTGCTGTTCCTGACGAGCCAAAGGAAACTCCTGTTGCCTATTGCGGTCAACGAGCACAGGGCGAGGTTGATGCTATCGCTGACTTGATGAGATCTAACGTTGAGAAGGTTTTAGAGCGCGACCAGAAGCTCTGTTGCCTTGACGAACGAGCTGACGCTCTTCAGGGTTCTAGCCGTCAATTCGGAGGTGGAAGGACGCGATTCTTCTCACTGCTCTCAAGTTCTGGCTCTGGTAATAGGGGTGGGGCAACGCGGAACCTCTCTCAGCCGACCCAGTCTCCAAAGACATCGTTTTTCTCATCCCTGTTGCCCTGGAAAAGTGGCAAGAAAGAGATCCTGCCGAAAGAAGAGAAAATGACAACAGATGGAAACGGAACGCTGGCGAAAGAGGATGTGTTAACACAGCTCATCCAATTACAGAAATTTGATGGGTCATGGAAGGCTGAGGATGTGGCGAAAGTCCTCCACCTAACGACAGCCGATGTTCTGGATGACCACAATATGGTAAGTGATAACTTAGTTGCACTTCTCCGTATTGTATTGGAGGACGGCAAATTGGTAAGGGGACAACCTAACAAACGCGTGCATATTCATATCGGGTGCTTGCTAATATATATCTCTATTCATTACTGAACAAAACTGACGTGCCCACAGTGTGCGTAAAGTCTGGCTCACACTATAGACTTTCGTCGGTGCTACCAACATAGAGCCAACTTGACTAATCGAAATCGTTACTGTGACTGTGACGACATCTTGCGGTGTGGGTACACTGGGATAAAAATTCTTAAATATAAATTTCATTAATTCAAACTCGCTCAAAATTGGGAGATATGTAGTCGGATGTTTACATCTTGCTTGTGTTATGGCGTAAAAGCTGCGTGGCGCTGAAGTTTTCATTATATTTTTAGGCAGTTTTATGATGTGCAAGATGAAGCCGCACCGCACAAAGTATGCAGCTTTGATGAGTTGGCTTTTTACTGATAATGCCGACAAAAGTCCCTAGAGTGAACCTAGCTCTGAAACTATAGGCAACGAAATTGATTCAAGTTCTTTCATGAAAATCTGAAGTTTTCCATTGTTTGTATCGTTTATACTTAATAATGAATATGGTCGTGTTTTCATTTTTCAAGTTATTTAGTTATAGTTAGGAAGTCTAAGCCTCCGTATCCGAGGAGAACGATATCACAGGGGAGAGAGCAAGAGGCATATAGTATGCCAACAGAAGAGGGGAAGCCATGCACGAAGGTGTTCCTCACAGGATCAACGTGCATGGCAACAGTCGGTAAAGAAGAGGAAGAACAGAATAAAGCATGGGCAAGTAGGAGTATGAAATCGGGAAGGAAGCAACATGGGCACGAAAGAGAGACGTTCCGAAGGCCTAGCTAATGGCTGAGGTAACCTACCCGTGCCCCCCGGTGTCGCCTGGCCCCGTACCATTGGATAGACGAACCTAAACTGACCTAACCTTATGGCCTATGGCCCATCCTATGCCCCCTGAGGGGGTTTTTACTGTATTTTATTTTTCAAACAATATGGGAGCAACAGAAAAAGAAATAGCTCTTAACTCTAGGGTCAAGACATAGTACTCACATAGTTACTCTGTAGTCATGGTATATTATTAAGTGCAGCACAAAAATACATAAATATTTGTGCCATATAAATATAAAAAAGGATGGCGCGAGATACCCTTAAAAATAGGAAACTTTCGAGTGCCAAGGACGGTATCTAGGATACGGGGATCTCTCTCGGGAACTTCAGCAGAGGGACCTGAGCCCGCCTGCATGACCGTGTTTGAACAGGTTCAAAGGTGCTACGGCAGATGCCACTTGACTGTGTCATATAAAATATATATCCAGTGTTTCAAGCACACTGCTCAATTTTCATTTAATAAGCCCTCTGAGAAGTGAAACACAAGAGACAACGAGGGTTTTCGTGAAGTAGTGATTTTTTGCTGTCATTTATAATGACGGCTTGGACCACTTGTGAGTCATATATGTATCAACATTCTAAACCTATTAGATTAATAGTTACATCAACTTGGTTTTCGGCAGGGTTGACTGAAGGATGGTCATACTTTTACCGTCAGTATCTAATAAGTAAGCCTGAGATTGCACACTTGTGAGTTGTGTGGCATTTTAAACTAAGCGCAAAGCACACGCTTGCCAAGTCTCAAAGCATACATCAAGACCGCGATTGACAATAAAGGAAGGTAAAGTCAACTTGACTGCACCTGTACTGAAAACCCACACGTACTTTTTCGCACTGCAGATATAAGCGAAATCTGTCCCCAGAAGGGGGGTTCAATGGCTGACGTCGATCACGGGCCGTCAGGAGCTATTGCATCTTTGCTGGAAGGTTCTTATACAATAACCCGTTGCCCCTACACTCCTCATATCTGGGAAAAGTATCCCCACGGCAGCTGTGCAGATATCAACGATAGAGGCACTGTGTCAATCGCCGCAAGAGCTCGCTTGCTGGGGTTGGCATTTACAACCTACAAAGTTCAGGGCACTGAGCTCAGCGCTCTCGGCTGTCTCTATACCGCTGATATGAAGTAGTGACTATGCAATTTCCACCGTCATATTCGACGACCGGTAAATTACCGTAGGCATACACATTAATTTGTGCTGCCCCAGTATCTGTCACATGCTCTTTGTTTCTTACTGCCCTGCTTGTCACAGCGTGTATGAGGATAAAACTGCAACTAATCATATACTATA
Source organism: Parhyale hawaiensis (assembly GCA_001587735.2). Classification (NCBI taxonomy): domain Eukaryota; kingdom Metazoa; phylum Arthropoda; class Malacostraca; order Amphipoda; family Hyalidae; genus Parhyale; species Parhyale hawaiensis. Next base: position 1,272,980 of record LQNS02278101.1, read on the forward strand.
TATAACAATGGTATCATTTACTTAAATACTAGACCTAATAACTAATACCAACATTATCAGTTTGTTATCTATTTACTACTGCGATCAGCAGCCGAAACTGACTGTAAAAACGTATATCGTACCTTTTCAATTTATTTACTTATTCATGTTATTTCATAGAGGGAAGCATCACACCCACTGTAACTGCTGCATTGTCCTCACATCTTGCAAACAACTGTCGTTGCAGAATCTACTTTGATGAGCGCAATTATTCTTTTCCAGAGCAGCTCCGAATGCTGTCAAAATATATTATTTCCGTTTGGAAAAAAAATGCAAAAATCTTACTCAAATACGTAAATGAAATTTTCTAGATACTCATAGAGATAAGGTACATTGCATAAGGAAGAAGAGTTTTATTGAAACAGAGCAAGGCTAGTACTATATTGACACGTTACACCGCATTGCTGCTCTATGTTTAGCTCTTGTCTGGCAACAGCTTGCTGTACCATCGGCTCTCCATATGGATAGCTTGCAGCCGGGACCATAACGGATCCCAAACGCTAGCGGATTTGCTAATTTTTCAATTTTTCTAACTTGGGCCAACATTTACCAAAGTAGATACCACCATGTAAAGCCCGGTCCGTATTGTATCTTACGGTTACCACTTTTAAGTTCATTTCCAATAGTGTGAAGGGTTCAAGCAGCATGCAACTAGCCGGACGGACAGGGCTTGAGCTTAATGTTAAATCATCTGTCATGGTTGTTTCAAGCACCAATTTGAAATTAATGGTGTAAATAGTACGTTACTCGTTTCGTCACTACAACAAGATTCAATCATCGCAGGAGCAAAAATGTAAATCGTTAGTCCATTACGTTCCTTCAATTAAAAAATCTGTTCAAATGTAATTTCTGTCTTGTTTCAACATGTTTTTGAAGTCAATAGTATCGTTTTACGCGTAAAAACCATGTGAGCTTCTTTTCCGAGTAACAATGTTACATTTAGACTTGAACTTTAAAGCGACACCAGCGCCATCTGCGGCCATTCTGCTAACTAACTGATTGTCCCAGGAATTACCATAGTTTCTTCTCGTTTTCAAAGCTCTTTGTCCAGTTACACTTCTTGTCCAGCCAACGTCAAAATTCAATCCAAACGATGCAGATATTTACAGCTTCTCTTAGCGGTGCCACGGGGTGTAATTTTTACTTTCTCCATACAGTGAAGCTCTGTTATTTGCCCTCAGCTCGCCAACTACAACTTGAGTAAATAATAAACGTAGCGTTGGAGCGGCGACTTTTTGTGATTACGTAGACACAGAAATCTTTTTCCAGCCTGCAGTCTTCCTCTATAAAGCAGTTTTTGCTTGGAGGCAAAAATGTCGATGAATTGAGGGCTTATCATACCGTATATAGGATACGCAGCCGAGAATTTAATTGAATTCAGTCGCTTCAGTGATACCTCACTGCCTACTAAAATCAAATTATTTTTTCGCATGTCTCTTAAGGCAAAGAAGGGATGTGTTGCTTAGATGAATGAATACAGAAAACACTAATCTCGCATGAAAATTTGAGTTGGCTGTTGCTGCGTATCCTACAGAAGCACAGTACCTTGAGAACCTCGCGAGTCTTCGGACGTAGTGAAGATGTTTCTTACATCACCTCACGAGTGTGGAGTTATGGTGCTGGGTGTCTTCTGTTGGGTCGCAGTTAGCGACCAAAGAGAGAGCCAGCAGCGAATTATCGCCACAGTGCACGTAACCGCTGAGTGCAGGTTTATCTGGTATTCTTCATAAATAAGAATGTAACTAATTTGTGAGCTCGATAACTTTCATATTACTGGTCTTTTGACTTCATTGTTATCGATATTCAAGCTGCTGAAAACATTTCATCCATAGTTGTTACCTCTAAGCAGGTTGCAATACGCGCACTATTTATTTACAAACGCCATGATTGTGTGAGCGTTCTCAGTATCGGCGGCGGTGCAATACTACGCCGATGATAAACTGACCAACGTTATTGAGACTTTTGCTCTGTATAATATAGATGAATTTCGTACTGTATAATTTACAAGTCCAGAAAGAAAATACACAATATCAAAATACCAATTTAATAACTAAAATGTTGAGACTCAGCAATGTAAATCATTGATGTCAAGTAATTTACGTCGTGGAATTGCTGTGAAACTTGTGTTACTCAGGATTTACATTTTTTAATGAGTTTTTGAGAACGTTCTCGTTCTCTGCACCATCCTTTATACTAAGATATTTTTCGACCCCTGTAACTCTTCCCAAGGACTAATATCTATCTTTTAAAGATACCTAAAATAATAAAAGTCAATGTTGTGTAATAAGCGTTTTCAAGCTTTAATATCGATTACAAAGCAGTCAATAGGCTAAATGGGCAATGTTTAACCCAAGAACCATCTTTGCTATGTACAAGAGAGCTACGAGTTATGTGCGAGCCCATAAAATTTGGAATACTTTGGTTACCCTTTGTACCCTCAAAATCCTGTAAGTTTGGAGCGTGTGCGCCTAATCATCCTTATGGCCGCAGCAATTGACACTCTGTCAATATAATTTCTTCGCCATTTCCTTTTTCAACGCTGTACCCTAATTATTAATAACGTTATTTTCACAGACAGCTGATGAAGCAAGTTCGTTCACAACGGGTGTGGTTGTGGCGCTGCTTCAGATGTGCTACAGCGACCGGGCCCCCGAGTGGGGGCTGATGGTGACCAAAGCAAAGAATTTTATAGAAAAAGCGGCTACGGCAGATGTGGAAATGTTACTGCAGCGCGCAGCTGAACATGTTCGCAAGTTGCAGTCTGCACATCCAGAAGTTGCTGTGTTTTCTTAAATGAACAATATTGCAGGTGTATCATTTGCTTGAGGTAGCATTGTTGCTTTTTCGGGAAATGGCTACTACGCATCACTGCAATGGAACACTCGTGTTGTACATTAATTTTTGAAGGCAACAGAGCTGCGCATCACTTGCGTGGTGCAACAGGGAGGTGTATTAGTGCCTCGAAGCTACAGTGCTGCGTATTAAAATATATAGTTGTTTGAGACTCTATGGCTGTGGATCAGTTGCTCGAGACTCTAGTAGTCTTCATCAGTTGCTCGCGACTCTAGTGCTGTGCATCAGTTGCTCGAGACTCTAGTAGTCTTCATCAGTTGCTCGAGACTCTAGTAATGTGCATCAGCTGCTCGAGACTAGACTGCTGCGCATCAGTTATTGGAGGCAACACTACTGTGCAGCAGTTGCTCGCAGTAAGTGTGTTGTATATCAATTAATCTTACGTTCATTTTCTATATTAGTGTGACTGCTATATATTTTCATCTTGCCGTCACTAGATAAACTAGTTTGCAGTCACTGAGTGCGGAATTAAAAGAATTTATAGTTTTGCACTAGTCATGTTCTAGCATACCATATTTTGATGTGTTCATAAAAATACTTCATTATTATTATTGTTATAATGAGGGTGTTCCCGCCGTATCAGAAACGAAGACTATTTAACAGCGATCCAATTTTATATAACATAGTTTAGAAGTTGAGTCGAACTCAGATGAGCTCTTTTAGTACAATCTCGGCCAGGATCACCATGTCTGGCAGGAAATAAGGGGCGAGCATTTCTAACCTTACACTGCTTGGCCGAACTAATCGCTCAGCCGTGCAGCGCAGGGATAGAGACGAAAAACGAAAAGAGAAGAAGACAGAAGAAGGCGAACACTCGTGCGGGGGGGGGGGCCTTCCGTGCCCCCCCACACAGGAGCAGATATAGGAGTCCCATGGGATGGGTCGCTTACCACCATTCGGCGGCCTACCTCGCGGAACAGAAGGGGAAATATAGAGAACCTACCTAAGACTGCAAAACTAACCTTCTCAGCATGCAGCCAGATGCTACATCTCCTGCGGAGAAGGCACTCCGGACCCTTGGGTGCGTGATGCCCAAACATATTGCGGTAGGCAAAGGGCCCGCCACAATATTCCCCTGAGGACTTCATGTTTTTCAAATAACTCACGTAATTTCAACCATCAATACCTGAATACAATCTGCGAATGCGAATGTCCTACATTAAATGTTTAAATTCTTTGTACAACAATGTAAGTTAAGGCATATTTAGTTTTTTGTAGCACATATAATTTTTCCATGGGAAGTAGCTTATACAGTATTGTATGTGGTTGAAGGCATATCTGTGTTAATGTTTGATATTAGAATACAATAACCTTATCTGTTAGAAAGATGATTTGTCTGGAGAATGACGTGTCAATTACAGACTACAGTAGAGACCGTTCAAGGCGACAACCGTTTCGGAGCGCACCACGCTTTAGAAGGCCCATTTAATATACCAACTAGACCCACATGTATCCATTTCTGACAATGATACTCTTCTTTACCCGTCCCAAAATTCTGCTGTAGACGACATGAATAAAATGCATTAATTAGCTCGATTTATCCATTGAAACCACGTAAATAATCATCTAGACTCAGTAATAGTGTTTTGTTGGTGCGTATGTTACACAATTTGATATTTTAGTATATGTTTTCACCTTTGAAGAAAATTTTCACTTTCCAGCGTTGTTATCCAATATAAAAAACATAAATTATTTCGTTTCCTTCCAACAGATGGCATTCAGCCACTGCCGGAGGTTGCATGGATTATGTCTTTTAAATTGGATTCAATATTTCGGTTGTTATAGAGTGATGTAGTAGTGTGTTATGAGACTAACCTTACTTCCTATTGCCTTAGTCCTCAGGATTTTGTAGTATATGCAGCTTTATTTTATTAGGAAGAGGACGTATGAATTTTTAATTTCAGTGTCTGATTAGAGCCATTTCTCAGCTTCAGAGAACGTGAGAATATTTTGTTAGTTTATTCAGACGAAAGACAAACACTATGCTTCATGCGTTCTATAATGTACTGTTTATATGAAATGGCATCTGAAATTTTGCTAGACATTATTCAAGTCAGCTGACCCCTGGCTGAACTGTGTAGCAGGTAGCATGTTAAGCCCCGCCCACTGCTTTTCAGCTGTGACGTCAGGTGGAGAGACTGCAAACCTTGTTAATTAGTTTATACCTATTACTTGCGTTATAAATACGGTGATCGTGAGCTTCCATGAAGTAAAAAGAAGGGTAATCATTTCTGCATGATCACTGCTGCTTACTGTGTGATGCAAAAATTCGTTTGCTAGAAATTGGGCAGATAAAATGTCAAACAAATAGCTCGAAAGACGAAGAACTCAATTTTTTTTTAGAACAATATAGCCACGGCTTACTAAGTATTGATATGGCTTATTTCGTAATCATCAGGTTATTATTTTGCATACTAGCGCACTAGACCGCCATAACAGGCCGCGAAATAACATGGCTTATAGAAGAAAGCTACAGCTGCATACGTATTATCGGAGGTGTATTTAAACGCTCTAGAAGTAATTGAAAGCCCGAATTTATGAACTGTGACTCTAAAATTTGTATTTTAAGGAGCTTTTCTCTTTAGAATATGTATTAGAAATAGTCAAACGTGGGAGACTTTTTTTTTTTACTAGTTTAAGTTTCAAATATTTTAGCCTTCGAAGGCTGTTTTTCACTAATTAAACATTTTCCTCCTCGTCATACTACTCTCTCTTTCAAGTTTTTACGGAAAAACGTAATTTTGGGGCCAACTCTGCTAGACGAGCGTTCATAGCCTAAAGAAGAAAAAGATTTTATTTCAATTTTCATAACTTCTTTAAGATAAATTAGTGTAGTCTGTGGTTCATTAAGAAATTTTGGATGGAAAACTGAATTACTCATAATTAGTACGTAGTAGTTTATCAGTTTGCCCGGGGCAAAAAATGCTTGGAGTGTAGTAGAAGTTACCGGTGACAGCAAAAACTGAGTATACTTTTTTGCTGCCAAAAGCCACTTCGGATCTTAAGGAATACGAAGAAACTACAACAAGTTCTTTTTTTACGTGTTCAAAACAGACAAATATCAAACACTAACCCATTATAGCGGAAATGATCATATAAATGAATGTAAAATACAGTACTACTGATGCTTGCGCAACATTGAAGTTCATCGCTCCACCTGACGTCATACGAGGGGATGCTCAGAAAATGTCTCAAACTGGTCAAGCAATGAGTTAGCTTACATAGTTATGCCATGAGCTGACCCATGCTTTTCAAAGAAAGGAAAAGGAAATGCTTATAGTACGTCGACAGTCACGTTGAATCCATGCACGAAGGTGTTCGCACTCAGGATCGACAAGCATTGAAACAGCAAGTCCGGAAAGAAGAGGAAGAACGGACGAAAGTAATTGCAGAAGGAGTGTGGTCCCAAAGACCTAGCTAACAGCTAAGGTAACCTACAGGGTCCCCTGGGGGCACTGCTTCCCATTACATAAGATGGGCGGGTGAACTTAAACTAACCAAACCCTATGACCTATGGTCCATCCTATTTGTTCTGGCTGAGGGGATTTCATTTTCTAACCTACCGCTCTGACTAAATATGTATACCGCAACTGCTAATTGGTCAACTCAACCCACAAAAGAATAAAATTTATTGCTTAAGCAAAATTTTAGCTTGCATATTTGAAGAAAACACGGTTCTCCAATCTTGACCGCAGAGTTGTTTCAAACTAAGACATATTTCGCGGACCATTTGGAGCAGTCCGCGTCTCGAGCCCTCGTAATACCATTTTAAATACTCAACACTTTGGCACTGTACCTCATAAAGAAAGAAAGAATATCCCTGGATGGAATGATAATGTGCGTGAGCTTCACACAGCTAGTAGACTTGCGTATAATAACTGGAACGGAGCAGGCAGACCGCGTACAGG
>LQNS02278101.1:1435861-1446775 GCA_001587735.2 Parhyale hawaiensis
TGATCTCGGATCTTCTTTTTTTCATTCTTTTGTTTTTCCACCCGCTGGGCTGGTTGCGTGGGGGTTTGTTAACCTCATGGAGTTTTTCCGTTCCTACGTCGCCAGCCTTGTGTGATTTAATGATAATAATAATAAAATGTCTCATAGAATGTTAGCTGTTATCAGTACAAAAGATGGTCTAATAAAATAATAAGCTTTACTGGTTTCAATATAGCTTCACATTTCTTCAGGGCGAGGCAAGTTTTACGATCGGGTTGTGTATGTTGATATAATGACAAGCATACAAATATTAACTCTTCTCGGCCCAACAGGACTATATTCGGTCGCTATTCAAACAGTGCCATTTCTGTAGCATTGATGCTGAGAGCAACGAAAACTTAGGACAGCATCGAATGGTTCGTTTGCTTGAAGATAACCAAATCCACGTAACATTAACTAGTCCAGACTTCCAATTCTGAACGGTTTATTCGCCACGTACTGTCTATATCGAGTTCCCGGCTCTAATCAAATGATTACGCTGGAAACAGCCGCAAATTGACTCCTGTCCCTTAGGAATATTCGAAACAGCTGTTTGCAAGATAAAATGCTGATTTCTTGAGACCAGCGTGACAGTTCGTTGTTTCTAGCTCGTCAAAAACCCACAAAAATTTGTAGTTCAAGCTCTATAATGCAGTTAAAGTGAACGTTATTGGTGTGCAATATAAAAGCCGCTACACATGAGGTACATAATGCAAAATATCCTTGTCATTGTTACGGTTACGGTTACGCATATGTAGCAGCAGACACTACTTTGCTTTTTGCTCTGTCCAAAATTTGTCTGAAATCTCAGCCCTATCTGAAGTAGTTACACTTCTGCTGTAGATATATATATATATATATATATATATATATATACGCAAAGAATCAGTGAGGAACTTTCGAAAATCTCTCTCAATTCTGAGTGAGCTGAGCTGGTGCAGATATAGTTAAGGGTGATATTCAAGAACGCTAAGTTCTAGTCACAGTCACGGAAGTTTTTGCTCCAAAAAACCGGAACGTTTCGCATTTCTTGCTCGACTGAATAATATTTTAGCGGTGTAGTGTAGTACACGCAATGGCGGGACCACACAGCCACCTACTAAGGCATTGGTGAACTGCCTCATATGTAAACATGAGTGAGTTATGAAAGTCAAAATCGACTCGAATAATGAGTGTGTTTATGAGCGCGGGTCATTACTGTTCTCGGCACGTAATGAATGCAACACCGAACGAGGGCGAATAAACAGTCAGAGATTCTGTTGACATTAGAACGGCGGATGATAAACGTGGCCATCACTACGGTGCTAACGCCTTGAATAAATTCTGCAATGCAAATATTGTACTGTGATGACGTAGACCCACGCGTCATTTGGTAGGGAGATCTGAGAACACGGTCTACAGAAGACGTTTATACAGGTTGTTGCACACGACGTTATACATGACGAATGAACTGTATAAGTTGAACAAGGTTGATTGTTGTTATTTGCCTTTGAGCTGGTCATAACACATGCAGGAAGTTAAATGACTAGGTGTTGTCCAGCGGAGTGAGTTCCTTTGGGGCTGATTGCAACAGGGAAAGAACATTTTCATATTTGAATGGAAGTTGGCGCGATAATTTTAGGCCTTTTACCCCTTGAAACCTCTGCATCCTGCATTTAGCTGGGACGTGTGGGAATATGACGCCACAGAAATTTCATTCTTCAGCTGTGCCCAGTTCCGTATGGCTACGAGACGCGAACAGCTGTTCCACTGCAGACAGGAAGCGCACTTGACCCGTGAGAAGTGGCAGCTTAAAACTAACTTTCATTTTCCCCCGAGACCGAATGGTGCACACGCTACTTTTCCCCTGCCCATATGATGAGCAGAAAGTGCAAAGTGTAGACGGACGAACGAAGGGACGGAAGGAGCCACAAGCAGAATCACAGAGGTTTTACAGAAGGCCCCTGAGATCGGAAGCTGAACATTTACATTGCCGCAAAGCTGAAACCGGTCTGACATGCTGATTGGCTGCACGAATGGCTGAGAGCCTGTGATAAGTGGGAAGGGATTCTTGAGAGCCTGTGATTGATGTGAAAAGAGCAGCCATCGAAAAACGAAAAAATGCCTTGGCCTGTAAAACGGAATGTGACTGCATTCCCTCCTTCTATCGATCTTTATTGAATAAAATAGTAGTATGTATAAGCATGACAGACAATAATAAAGGCAGATATAGTAAAGGAACAAAGTACGAATTGCATGGAAAGATTATTATTATTATTTACTGTTATGAATCTCCAAATGTTGCGAAAAGAAAAATGACCAATAAGTTTAATTATTGTGTAATGAGAAGAATAAAAAAATAGTTGCCTTAACTACCGCATTCTTGAAAAAAATCTAACAAGTTTACAATATTTTCATTTTCCTCCAGCAACAATTTCCCTCGCCTTGGTCTACTCTCAGCTATTCTGGACGAAGTTCAGGCGGTGTTACGCACGCCATGACCATGCCTAGTCTGCAGAGGCCTGTTGGCTTTGGCTGCATAGACAGGCGGGCGTAGCTTAAGTGACGGTGCGATGCGAAGCTAGGAGCGGTTATCGCTATCGCCACAGTATACGTAACAGCTGGACTCATCTGGTAGTGCTCGAAACTAGGAATCAAATAAATTTCTTTTTTGTGCAATTTTCACATCAATGGCATTTCTCTGCTCAAGTATTATGCTGAACATGAATAGTCCCGTAATAGTAGAGCTCTAGAAATATTTTGAAAACGTTATTGATATTGAAGTCGCTGTCGTCTAACGCTTTCCTGTAAATATCCTTATGAATGTATGTATTTGTAAGCTTTGGCATGTCTTCATAGCAAGAAAGAGAAGAGGGAACACTCATCATGCTAAATTTCATCTGGAGGCTGACCAACATCAATAGCTATTAAAATTCAGTTTCACCATCCGTTAGTTAATTAGTTAGTTACACCTTTATTGTTTTCAATTCCTTCATTTCCAATTTATTACGCATCACAAAACAGGACAGAAATTAAAAACAATTCCACAAAAGCGTTTCCGCTTATTGGGCAAATGTCTTCATTCGTCTCTGCATTGACTTGAACGTAAATGCTTGAATTTCCGTTTAAAACATAAATCTGTCATAGGTTGAACAAGATGGTTAGGTAATTGGTTGATATTTTTTACGCTTTGAAATATAGTAAAACGCTTCTCTACATCTAACCTTACAACAGGCAAATTAAAACGCCCATTTCTCGTGTTATAATGGCCCATTGGTATTAAATGACTGAAGTCACTTTCAAAAAATTGTGTCCCTTGAGCAATAGTAGAATGTAAGAATTTCATCAGAAAATACTTATGTACATCCTGAAGCTGTAAAAGTTCTAAAATTGAGTAGGCCTGCATACTAGCATTAGACATGAAAGAGATATTATTTTTATCTCTTTTGACTTTCAAAGATAATCCTGAGGGTATGATTCATTGTAGTTTTCAAACGCTTCATAATATTTGCAATCGCTCCACCCCATATTATGATTCCGTATGTTAAATGAGAGTAAATCCGAAAATAGTATAAAGTCAACATCGCTTCCCTAAATAAAAACTTTGCAATAGAATATGTGTCTAGTGCCATAGCTCTAGACATCTGTGGTCGTCTGCAGCCGTATGCTCCTCTGGGGCCTGTTGGTCTATATCTGCAGCACAAACCAGTGCATACGGGTTTCCCAGTTGGGGGTACGGTCAAGTTGACTTTACCTTTTTATCCTTTCGCACTACTTCTTATAATTTCCGTTAATTGCCTAGTTCGTACGACCGTGACGCTTTCATCAGTATATTAGATAGGGAAAAATTTGAGCATCATGAGGTACCCTTGATGCGACCTGGGAAGGGATTAATAGGAGAAGAAGTGAAGTTCAAGTTTAAGCCGCCACTGCTCGCAGGTTTGTGTGGTAGAAGATTCACTGTCTGACTTGGAACATTTTTAACACTTCGTATGCAGGATAAGGGCCCGAGGCCGTCATAATTGAGGAGCAATGCTTTTGTTCTATAGAATTTCCTCAGGTTCTGTTAGTATTGGATAGGAAAAATTTGGATGATACGGGTCTGAGATTTCCCAGTGCTGTTTGTGTGTGGAAATTCCAAAGGTACCAGCAGGTACTAATTAAAGGGCACGACAACCTCCGTTGTTCTATTGCCGAAATGCTAACATGAGGTGAAGATAGCCGTTTATAGTTTAGAACGACTACTAAATGCATCAAAGATATTGCATTAATTATATGTTTTCCTTACATCAGGTGGCTGCTGCCGCTTCTCAGAAAAGGCTACGCAGAAGTTCTTAACATAGACGATCTGTACAAGGTAGAGACGTGCGATGCATCGCAAGAACTTACTGATCGACTGAAGAAGTAAGTGACTACAATTTTACTTTTCAGTGTTAGCTTGAGAGAGTATTTATTCTTCATTCCTTGCAGTTGAGGTTCTATAAAAATAAAACATGAACGGAAGAAAAAAGACTCTTTCGATGGCGTATACAGAAGCCAAGCGCATACATTCTCGAAATGACTTGCTCAACTTCAAATGTACCAATGCAAGTTTGCCATTCCGCCATCGTTCACTGATGACACACGGATATTAGCAGCGGTACAATCAGCGGCAGACGTACGGAATGTGCAACTAGATCTAACCAACATCTTTCACCGGACATCGGTTTACAACATGATCTTCAACGAATCAAAATTTGAACTATTACGGTACGGAAAAAACCTCTCCCTTACTGAATCTACGTTCTACACGACGAGAGATGGGAGCGAAATCAAGAGAAAGCAAATGTTAAGAGATCTTGGGGTGAGAATACAAGATAATGCCACTTTTGAAGATCACGAGGCTCGAGTTGTTACTATAGGCAAGAAGTGGAGCGGATGGGTGCTTCGAACTTTCTCGTCACGAGAGGCAGACACAATGCTCACCTTATGGAAACAACTAATACTACCGAGGATTGAATACTGTTCACCTCTTTGAATGCCAAGCAAACGGAAAGACTTAGAGCGCCTTGAGGCTATCCAGCGATCGTTTACTGCCAAAATCCGGGGCATGCAAATTTAAACTATCACGAAAGACTTGCTCAATTTCAAATGTACTCCATTCAAAGGAGATTCGAGTGCTTTACGATCATATATGTCTGGAAAATTCTAGAAGGAATTACTGGCATCGTCAATGGACGAATCCAGGCCAGACACTCAGACCGTATTGGTCGCACTTGTGAGGTGCGAATTCCGATCAAAACTGGTGGTGACGCAATGGCCACAAAGTATTCTAATAGTTTCGCGGTTCGTGAGGGGGGCGAGATTATTCAACAAAATGTCTCGTCACATTCGAAATGTCACCGGTATGCATAGACTACGAAATTTAAAAACTTACTAGACGCATACTTACTGAAAGTGCCAGATAAACCTGTTGTAAGCGGCTACGTAAACTGTGGGGATAACTCGCTGTTAGCCATCCCGCTGGTCACGGACTGCAGCATCACCTCGGCGCAAGATGGGTGGCGTGCATAACGCCACCTGGACCTCATCCGAAGTGTCATCAAGTTAAGGTAAGTCTCCCTAATGGTGGTTAATCTTATATTCACATTGCAAGATTCTCATACCTAATCTATGAAACTTTAGGTGATAATTTAATAAGTTTCCTTAAAATAATAAACCAAGTTACTAGCGGCGTATCAAATGTCTGCTGAACTGGGATTCTGCACAGTACCAAACCACCCGGAATAATTGTTATATTTATTTTTTAATGAATTGGACGTTACATTTCAACATTATCATAACAGTACAACGCTATCAATCGTTCTCTAGCTCATGAATGAATTACGCATAACAAACTCTTGAACTCTGCAACAGCACGGGGCCACTTAAGAAGCTGCGGACCGACACCGCTAGCGATGTTTGAAGCTTCATTAATGACCCAAAAAAGGTAATTCAAAAGATGGGAAGCGTAATCCATTTGGAATAATTAATCGATAGCCGGACTCTGATTATTCCCGGTGCGTTTGGTATTTCCGAGTTAAGTAAAGCTGTTTGCGATACTGTAAAGAGTTTACGCGGCATGATTCAAAGAGGGCCAAAATTAATTCCGGACACCTTTTGTACGGGGGTGCTAAATATAGTTGACATGTGGATGCATCCAAAATTTTACAAAGGCATGCAGTTCCTGGGTAAAATTTCTGAATACTCCTCGAATTAGCTAAGTTTAAGTATGAATTATCGTAACAGAATTGCGAATGATTCAACAGCGGAGCGACACTGCTCGTCGCCTGGGCAAAAAGAAGATCATTTTAAAGAAGCGACAGTAAAAACCGCCATGTTACACTCGCTCCTTTTTTTTATCTTAGAAAAAGCATCAGTGTAACAAGCTAAGTTATGCGCCTTCTCCCGCCCCTCTTCCGCTCTCGTCTGCAGCCAAACCCGTAAAATTTATGATTGTGGGATTTACGTTATTTTTCCTGCCCGGTTTTAGCGCCGTCGACCCTTCAATTTACAAATGGACTGGATTAAACTCTGAAATATTTGCCGGTTAAAGTAAATCATTCTTAGGACACTTGGCGAAACTTTATCACTACGACAAACTCAAAAAATAATCCGAGCATATGACCATTTCCCACTGACTACCTTAAATCAGCATAGGATTAAGTGTGCAACCTAACCCCTGACTGCCTACATATTTTAGCGACATTATTTATCGTTCTATTATTACAGGACATAGAAATTTGCTTAGACCGCGTAATGGGATAACGTGTCCGAGCATCGCCCTAAGATACACTGTACGTCGTTGCGAGGTAGAGTTTACTCGTAGTAAAGCGGCCTTCGAAACTTTCCAGTAGACACAGATGTGCAGAAACAGCATTGCCCCCTGAGATTCTAAACTTCCTTTTGGGCATACGAGTAGACACAGTGTGCAAGACAAAGTCTCGCCTGCTGCGGCTTAATTGGAAAAGTTACTGTACATAAAACTTTCGTAATTTGTGTTCTCGTAAGCAAGAGTCCCACACAGGAAAGTGAGGAAAATTTTTTCAAAAATTATAAGCAACAAAAAAAGAGGGAACTAGAGCACTCTGAGAGCGCATACCTCCGCCAAGCGAGGCAACGGTAGCAAAAAATTCAAATTGGCTCTGAAACCGTAATTTTCTTTGTATAAACTCCAAAATCTAATAATTAGTGCCTTTTGATAGTAATAACAGCTTGTGCAATTTTTTTGAAGATCCGTTCATAACTTTTTGAGTTATGCTGCTAACAAACGTTATTTCAAACATGAGTCCAACATACAAACGAACCCACCGATCTGCACCAAAATTTAATAATTTATGTTTTTTAACATTAGTAACAACCCCTATAAACTTCATAAAGATCCATTCATTATTTTTTGAGTTATTGTGCTAACAAGCATATAATTAAAAACAGTGACAAACGAACGAACTACCGGATCGTTACCAAAATTTGGTCTTCTACTCTTTGTTATATACCTAACAAGTCATGTTAATTTCATCTTTTTGAGTTATGGCATTGAGAAAAATGAGGCAGACAAACAAACAAACGGATGGACATATCTTCACAAAAAGTTAATCATCTGTTCCTCCTAACATTCCAAACAATCCGTATAAATTTCATCCAAATCGGTTGATAACTTATTGAGTTATCTTGGTGATAGGCAGACAGACAGAGAACCAAACACCCAGACAGACGAACACGACGAAAACATAACCTCCTTGGCGGAGGTAATAAGAACTGAATGGGGTAAATGTGAACGAAGTAAGGGTATGCATACTCTGCAAAGAACGAACAACAAAACTTTTGAGCAACGTAATTTTTTTAATCCCCTGTGGTTGTACCGGTGCAAGTATAGCTAGGAGCTATACTGACTTAAAAGTAATCAGCTGCTAACAACAAAAAAATTGTTACTTTACCGACGATGACAAAAATAGCGCGGCATCAATTGGCAGAGTGACGTCAGTGACAGGCGAGTATGGGCAATTACGTCTCATACAAATGGAAGGCTAATAGGAGTAATGCAGTAGGACATAGCTTAATCTATAGCGTTACTGCAGTAAGCCGATTAGCTCTTCCATTGCTTCTCTCCCATTACTCCTCACATCCTTATCGACAAGCACAACGAATGCAGCATAGAAGGCTCCTTGTCTCCTCTTGATGCTTGATGGATAGTCCGAGGCTCCCAGCACTATATTTATTGCAGAGAATTACCACCACTATTAGCTAGAGGCTAGGCGTCTACTGATCAATGTCCTTGGGAATCAGTGAACAGGAAAACTCGCAAATTATTCATGACTCTGTTATTGTTGCTTGATGATGTGCATCCATACTGTCGCTGCCTCAACCTGCCCTCAAAAGCTATCGTTGCTCGTTGCTCCAACGCAACTTCTAGAGTATATGAAGTATGAAACAGCTGCAGTGTTGAAACAATATGTTGGAAACTTATGGGATACCCAATATTGATCAGTAAATTACTTGAACAATTAAGCCTGAGACTGTTCTATATTTTTTATAATAATTTAAGATTCAGCAGCACTGTATTTAGATTGTCATGATGACAGATAATAGAAGCACAAAACAGGTCTGTTTATGGAGAGGAGTCAAAGATTAGGCATCGGGTCACTTGAACCTTTCATCATCATGTCCATGCACGTTATCTATTAAGGGCATCCAACCGAAAATTGTTATCTATGAGATGAAAAAGAAAATACATTTAGTCAACACAATATTATAAACACCGTCGTGTGCTTATTTGTTTATTTATTTATATATTTGTATGTTTCGGGTCATACTCTTGAAGAAATAGATAGACAAAAAATAGGCCAGGTTGCATATTTTGTAATTAGAATGCGCTTCCATGGAGATCGATGACCAGAGTTGCAGAAGATGGCAAAAGTGAGATCCTCTTTCCTTGACCTAGATGCACTTCTGGCTTGAAACACTTCTTGGAATAAAAAAAAATCGAGACATCGCAGCTTCTCGTAACGCAGGCATGCTATATTATTTTTACAGGTTTTTCCAATCTCCATACATCGAAAAATATGTTTGTTCTCTGTTTAACACGTACAAATTCAGAAGCTAACACAACACCTCGGTGGTGTAAGACCTTCACCTGCGGTGGGAGCAAATTTCATGATCGTCATTTTTTATGGCCAGCGAATCCTAGTTTTCTGGCATGGATCACATCGAGGACAGCCCACCAGACTCCCTGCAAAAAATTATGGACATAGCTCAACTCCTTCTACTTGTTTTTGGGTAGAGAACAAATTTCATCGCCGTCATTTTTTATGGCTAGCTATTCCCAAGTTTTTTGGCATGGGTCACATCGAGGGCAACCCACCAGATACACTGCAAAAATTAAAAACTTTGCTCAACTCCTTCAACCACTTATTGGGTGGACAGACATATATATATATATATACAAATATGAATTTCTTAAAATATACGATGACACCCAGGTGTATTAATAGAGGAGTTTTTTTTAAAGTCTTCTGGGTTTTCCCAGAAGACTTTCAAAAAAATCCTCTAGATAAAAATATAAATACAACTAGAGCACTCTGAGAGCGCATACCTCCGCCAAACAAGGCCACGGTTACGAAAATTGAAATTGGTCCTGAGACTATGATTTTCTCTGGATCAACACCGAAATCTAATCATTTGTGCCCTTCAATAGTGTTAACAGCTTCAGTAATTTTTTGAAGATCCGTTCATAACTTTTTGAGTTATGCTGCTTACAAGCATTATGACAAACATGAGTCAAACATACAAACGAACAACAGATTTGCACTAAAATTTGCTCATATATGCCATTCAACATTACTAACAACTGCTACAAATTTCATAAAGATCCATTCATTATTTTTTTAGTTATTGTGCTAGCAAGCATAAACTTAAAAACAGTGACAAACGATTGAACAAACTAACGGATCGTTACAAAAATTTGGTCATTTACTCTTCATATTATACCTAATAACTCATGAAAATTTCATAAAAATCCGTCCATAAGTTTTTGAGTTCTAGCATTGAGAAAAAATGAGACAGACAAACAAACAACTTTAGCAGTAACCCTTGCTGAGCGAGCTGCTGAGACGGTAGATATTTTACTAAATCCTTTTGCGTATATAAGGGCAAAACATAACATTTGGACGCTGAGTGGCACGTCTGCGGGCCAAAAGACTGTCATATCAACCACCTTGAAGAGCAGATCCATTTATTTATCAAGTCTGTCACAACGATGCTTATACGTTTGAACACAACGTGCCATTTGCAGCGTTAATCATGGGATGACGAAATCAATTACTGATCAGTAATCAGTTGAACGTGCTCAGTAGTTCTCAAAGTTAATACAGTAACTAATGGAATCGGTTGATGACAACTGCACCTGTGAATATGTTATTGATATTAAATGGTTAATGCATTCAATAATGATGTCAGTTAATGGTTGTTTGAAAAATTCATCTCTCTATAGCCAAATGACGTCTGGATCGAAACCATTGCATGTTTTACCGCTCAGACAATGAAAAATATCAATTAACCAGTGCTGGGCACTTGCGTCACCAATTGCGTCGTTGCGCAGACGATGCAACGACCATTTCATCGACGCATGACGCAACGTCGCAAAAGCTTTAAAAATGACACACTGACACAACTACATTGACGCAAATAAAATTTTGCGTCATTTTCCTCTTAGAGCCAAGAAAACCTAGTCCTCTAAGTACAGTTCAAAAATATGGTACTTTTTACTATTACTCACCACTCAAACGCGAAAACATTAAACCACTTTATGGTAGATGTTGATGAGCTGAACACGAATTTCCGAGTATAGGTGAATGTCGCATTTATATATATATATATATATATATATATATATATATATAT
>LQNS02278101.1:1483688-1505391 GCA_001587735.2 Parhyale hawaiensis
CTGTTCCGGCGCTGCATCCGCGCGCACCTCCGCCACAAAGCCGTCGTGCTGGTCACTCACCAGCTGCAGTACATCAGGGCCGCCGACAACATCCTCGTGCTCAAGGAGGTACTGTCCAGCCGAGGACACAGGGGCGTAGAGGCCATGACAGTGATGGCAATGCAGGTTTTGTAGTTCCGTGGGAACAGCAGCAGCGTCAGAGATGTTCCTTTTAATGTATTCCCCATTTAAACGGGTGCTCATCAATTCCATTATAAAAGCATCATTTTTTAGAAAGCAAATTCACAAAGTCAGTAATAATTATTTAGCAGGGAAGTATTGTTTGTGACAAGGACTTTTTTAAGTGGCCTCCCGGGAGCAATATTTGTATAAAAACACAAAGACCCGGAAGAGTCATTTTATCTTCCTCGATTGTCTAGTTGATTTGAATATATGGAAACAAAAGGTTGTTGGGACAAATTTCACTGTCATCCATTTTCTTCTTTTTCCTTACAGACAATCATTTGTTCTTGCATTTCTCTCATGTCCACTATTCTCATTATCTTCCCTACCCGTTTTTGAGCCACAGTTATGGAAGTAATCCACGTCTGCAACTCTCACTTTGACCTCACAACACTGGAGCATACCTATGACTGATAGCTTAAGTCAAGCTCTTTTGATACTAATTGTTTCATCAATTTGGACTAGGGAAAGTGCGAGGCTTTCGGAAGCTATGAAGAGCTGCAGCATTTGAACTTGGACTTCAAGCAAGTGTGCGGCGACAGGGAGGAGCGACGGCTCGACAAGGACAATCTTCTCGTGCGTAGTACAGAAGAACACCCAGCTGGAGCTACAGAACGAGATTGGAAACCAGAAGCTATGACCGAAATAGGTGAGTACAGAAACGTATCTTCTGGCTCATGTGATTTTCAGATTGGCAAACTTATAGAATGCCTGTTAAGTGGAATGAAAGAATTGCTATGAACAGTTTAAAAAATGCGAGATTTAAATCGAACAGAAATAAAATTTAGATTGAACGCCTACGTTCATTATATGCGATGAGATGAAGAATTAGTGTTAGTTATTATTTATAAGATTGTCGTTGTTGTAAAATTTCTGTAGGCCAGAAAAGTGTGAAACGAAATTTATAAGTGAAGAGTTTTATGTATCATACTTCGCTATAATGAAATACACAATGGTCAAGTTTCTTCAGTAAACGAAAAGAAACTGAAAAAAAATGCATATGCCTTGCATACAAGTAGAGCTTTCATCTGTTTGTGGCAAATTCAGTTATCATGGCAACCGTTGCGATCATAAATTTCTTCTGTAATCAAAGCGTTGTCCGAAAGCGTACGTTCATTCGATGCATGTTATTAGTTTTCACAATTTTTACTGAAGATTGTTTTCTGACTGGAATTTTCAATATTAAATTATACTCATAAAAATATTTACACATTTCTATTTTTCGATATTTCTTACATCCATGAAATTTTCAAAAACCAGTAGTGCCACATATTTAGGAAATATTTTCGTTTTCCTTTCCTTTCTTGGCTTAACTTTGTCGTGGAAATAGAGCTGAGAACCGTCAACACACGATCATTTGATTCTTTTCTGTTATATTCTTAAACTAGAAATCACGTTGCAATAAATAGTACGCGAATGGGTAGTCAAAAACCTGCTGAGTATTGACGCTTTAATAATACTTATGGTAGCTCTTCGCCTAATGGCGGGATTGGACTTACGTGAAAGTAGACTTGCCGCCCATCGGTGGTGATATCAGTAGATGTATTAAACTTTCTATATGAGCTTTGAATGAACTCTAGAAATTAAAGAGAGAGATATAAAATTCCGTGCTGCAGTCCACACTTTGGATCTCTCATACATGACACCCCCTAAGTCGCTAACAGAAGCTCTCTTGTCCAATAGACCATTGAGCAGAGAAGGTATGTTACTGGGGACTGAAAATAGCAATTGATATTATAGTGAAAAGACAGGTCATATAATTATCAGATGCTTCTGTTGGTGAATTGATGGAGTTAACAAACGGTAAGGTCCTAAAGTTTTATGCGATGCAGTGCAGACTTACGGCAGCTGCCCGGAACTGTTGCCAGGAGCCAGAAAGCAGCCGTGCGACGGTGAGGAGAGCGGAGAGGCAAACTCGGTGACCACTGCCCTGCTGCAAGGAAAAGTAAGGCGTCATTATGATTATTATCATGTCCTCCTTCCTGTTCCTGGCAGACGAGAGCTGAAAATTTTATGAATGTTTCAGGGCTTGCGTAGAATTATCCTATTTTCTTTTATCCTCCCTATGTTATGAGACTTCTCGCTCTCAGGAGGTTCCCAAAGATTATCTTAGCCGACTTTGGCGTCCGAGACGTCTGTCTTTCGTGCTCACTCTGCTTGCTGCCTTCCCCTTTCATACTCATGCTATTGTTCAGTTTTGTTCTGTTCTTCCTTTTTTCCCTACTCTGTGCTCATACGCACATTGACCCTGCATGGGAACAACCACGTATATGTGTTCCATGGTTTCATCGACGTGTCATACGTCTGTTCTTCTGTTGAAACCTGTTTTCTGTGGCTACGGTGGCTTATACTAACGTATGTACTTGCAATTGCTATTATCCTTGCATCAAATTGAGCTCAGTATGTAAGATGGTCTGTGGATCAATACACAAAGTCTTGCGTTTTTCTACTTTTTATGCGTGTGGATCTCGTCTTGTAACTGAGATTGAATTTTTAATTAAGATTTTATTATCATCTCCACCAGGAAAGTTATGTTCTTACTGGAATTTGTATGTCTGTTAGCAACGAAACGTCAAAAGTTCTGAATAGTTCAGGAAATTTACCGAAACTGTTAGAATAATTGACACGCGGAACACAAGATTACCAGAGCTCGGCATCTCCGATTATGGTACGATGTTACGATTGCAAAATCGATGGTACGATGGCCATCGCCATCGCACTTACGATGGAGAATGCAATTACATCGCTCCATCGGCATCAGAAGGAAAAATCGCTAATTTTCATCAGCGATGAAATGACCATCGGCGATGGCCATCGCAGGGCGTCACAATCGGTGATGGACCATCGCATTAACACATTTCAAAAATAGAAAGATCTCAAACCATAGACATCGAATAGAAGCAGCATCTCTTATAACTTCGGCCTGCGTGTAATTTTTGCACCAGTAATTCTATTACTACCTGATAAAAGATGCAAAATGTACAGCCCAGGTTATTAGGGTTAATTAAAGCCTGCTTTACAAAGTTTCATTATTATTATTTGCATAGTAGCTAATATGCTCCAAATATAATGACCTATCAAAACCTTAATAGTAATTGACATTTTTAGATCTTGGGAATGTACTAAAATAAACGTTCTTTTTCCGTAGAGGTCAGTAAGGATATTTAATATGTTAGTTGACATAATTAGGTAAAATAAGGCATTCTAAGACTTTTTCATGAATACCGTTTTCGCCGCAAATACCTAGTTTTGAGATATTTGACTTTAAAGTTTGCATGAGAGAGAGAAAATATGATTCGCCATTACGACTGGCACGATATCGCCTCGCACTGTTTTTTTTTTTTATATATAAATTTATCGTAGGATATTAGAAGAGCCAATCTTTGCTTGCCTAACCTTAATGAGTAAGGGCAACGTTGTTGCCGAAAAACTATTACGAGGCTTCGTTCTTTATGCTTCGCCGCAGCCGTAATGGCGCATTTTTTTAAATTCTTTCACAAGAAACAATGGCAACTTTCGAGTCAAATACTCTACAAGTAAGCATTTGCGACGAAAACGCTGCTCTTGAAAATCTTATAATGCCTCAATTCTACCTAAATAGGCCAACAAAAACGAACTATTACGTATAAAATTACCAATACTGGTAAAATTATTGTACAACGCAGGAAACAAACACCGCCACTGCCGGCAGTACAATACTGCATAATACGCGTTCCAGTAATGTGAGCCAGTTGGTCGTGTTCCAAAAACCGATATAAAAAGAACTTTGAAGTCCCCGAAGAAAACATTAATGAAAAACTTCTTAGAGAATGTGTTATTTTACGTTCGTATTTTATTAAATAAGCTCCCGATCGCACACTTAACTCGCGATTGCACAATTAGTTGGGGACTTACTAGGACGTGTTCGCACACGCGTACGAGCATCGAGTTCCAGTAATGTCGGCCGGTCGTTTTCCAAAAACATATATAAACTCAAATTTCCTGACGAAAACGTTATTCGCGAAAAACTTTCTAGAATGCATTCTTCAACGTTTATATTTCAATAAAATAACGGCGTAATTGCACAATTAGTTAAAAACCTAATAGGTTGTGTTCGAACACGCGTACGATCGTCGCGCCTTTGTTGATCAACAGAACTAGACGTAAGCATGGCTGTTATGGTGAGCGTGACAGAGAAACAATGAGAACTTTATAGTCAAATGTCTCGATAACTAAGCATTTGCGGGGAAAACGTTATTAATGAAAAACCTCTTAGAATGCCTTATTTTCCCTATATATGCCAACAAAAATACTAAATGTCATTAGTGATCGCTTCGGAAATTTCACCAAATAAACTTTGTAACCAACTCTTTGTCTTAATGTTACTAAAAAAGAGTTTCATACTCGTAAGGCTGTTTTTCTGTAAAAAAGTGGATGGGTTTTACGAACTTTCTCCTCACGCGAAATAGATGTAATGCTCACACTATGGAAGCAATTAATCCTTCCGAGAATAGAATACTGTTCCCCACTTTGGATGCCGAATACAAGAAAAAAGCTTGAACAACTTGTAGGTATCCAACGATCGTTCACGGCCAAAATTCGAGGCATGCAGGAGTACGATTACCACAAACGACTCAGCTGTCTCCACTTGTGTTCAATGCAGCGCAGATTCGAACGATTTACAATCATATATGTTTGGAAAATTCTGGAACGTATCACTGTGAATGTGAATGAGCGGATTGTCTCCAGACACTCGGAAAGAACTGGAAGGACCTGTGATATCCGTATCCCAAGCAGAGATGGTGGAAAAGCTGTGGCCACAAAATAGTCTAATAGCTTCGCTGTACGAGGAGCAAGATTGTTTAACAAAATGCCTCGGCATATTGGAAACGCCACTGATATCAAAACTGTAGAGTTCAAAAATTTGCTGGATTCACATTTAAGAAGGATACCAGATAGACCAGCGGTCAGCGGTTACGTGCACTGTAGAGATAATTCGCTGCTGGCTCTCTCTTTGGTTGCAAACTGCGGCACCACAGAAGACACCCAGCAGAATGACTCCACACACGTGAGGTGATGTGAGCAACGTCACCTGGACTTCTTTCTTCCGAAGACTCTCAAGGTAACTCATCGGCATCGGAAGTACAACCAATAACGATGACCATCGTATGCCATCGCCAATGGGATGTTCAGCCATTTCATCGGACCAGTTTTTCCTCATAACACCATCGCCGATGGAGGAAATGGCCATCGCCGATTGTTTAATATAATTTCCATCGGAACATTGCTATCACCGATGGATTTTTGCGATGTTCCATCGTAATATCATAGTTTTTCCAATGGTGATGGTCTTCACACCGTCACCATCGTATAATCGGCGATGGGCATCGTGCCAGGCTATGAATTGATTACATTTTGACTATAAATCGTCCTTTTGAATGGTTGTATGTCTGTTTGTTGTCCCCTAGCAACATAACTCGAAAAATTATTAAAGGATGTTTCTTCCTTGCACAGAAACTGTTGAGAGTGTCAAGAGGAAAAAAATAGATCTACTTTTTCGATGATCCGCCTGTCCGTGGGTTTATTTCTCTGTCTGTTAGTGCCATAACTCCAAAAGATAAGGACAGATTTTTATGAACCTTACAAGAACTGTTAGACGCGACAAAACAGCAATTCAAAGTTTGGTTATGATCCGTCACTTCGTTTGTTTGTCTACCATTCCGTCTTTAAGCACTTCGTTGCTTGGTGTAGGTCAGGGCACTCGGAGAGCAACGCTAATTAATTTTTTTTTTCTGTAAGTCTCTGAATGTTAAAGAAACAAAAGCACGCGTCTGTTTTCTTGCTACTGTGGCGTCTTATTTCGTAGTTTTACCAACATTATAATCGCTTAGTTAATGCGTAGGTATTTCTTGAAGTACAGTATATCTGTGCTAGTAATTACTGTATGACAAGCAGTAAAAGGCCAGTTTCATGATTTTCATTGTTTCCAGAGAACGTCTATAGTTTCTAGACGTTGTATGTTTTCTGCAACCAGAATAAGCTGAGCAGCAGCAAAGAGCGCAGCTCATCACCTGGAAGTGAAGAAAGTCGCTCGTTTGGATCAGTTTCGACCTCAGTTTACCTTCACTACTTCCGACATGGTCATTGGGCGCTTTGCATTTCCCTTCTATTGCTCCACATAGCAGCGCAGCTGCTCATCAGCGGGTCACAGTTTTGCTTAGCGTACTGGTAAGAAATAGTGCCCATCTCTTTGGTCAGATGGAAGCCATTATTGTTGTGGGATGGTCGCTGCCTTCGTCTTTTGCACAGTGATAATGATAACCGTCGTAGCTGTGGGATGGCAACTTTTGTAATTGTGTGACGATCGCGATCTTTATCGTGAAATGGCTGCTTTAATTTTTGGGGGGATATTTTGATATTTTTGTTGTAGTGATGGTTGTAATGATGATTTCCATCTTTGTTTGTTATGGGATGGGTTTCAAATATATTTAATAACACCGCTAAGGAGGTTATGTTTTCGTCGGGTTTGTCTCTCTGTCTGTTTGTGCTTGTCTATCTGTCACCAAGATAACTCAAACAAGTCTTGAACGGATTTTAACAAAATTTACAGAGATTGTTAAGTATGTAAGGGGAAACAGATGATTAACTTTTGGTAAAGATCCTTTCGTCCGTTTGCTTTTTGTTTGTCTGCTCATTTTTCTCAATGCCATAACTTGGAAAATTATGGATGAATTTTCATGAAATTTACGAGAGTTGTTAGGTATATCACGAAGAGTAAATGACCAATTTTTTGTAATGATCTGTTCGTTCGTTCGTTTGTATCTTTATTGCTGTGTTTGATTTTATGTTTGTTAGCGCAATAACTCAAAAAGTTTTGAGTGAATCTTTATGAAACTCACAGGAATTGTTAGAAATATTAGAAGACATAAATGATTGACTTTCGGTGCAGATCGGCTGATTCGTTTCTACGTTTGAATTGTGTTTGTCATAATGTTTGTTACGCAATAACCTAAAAAGTGTTGAATGGATCTTTATGAAATTTGCAGGAGTTGTCAGTAATAGTAAAAGATATAAATGACTAATTTTTGGTGAAGATCGGTTCGTTCGTTTATATGTTTGACTTATGTCTGTCATAATGTTTGTTACGCAATAACTCAAAAAGTATTGAATGGATCTTTATGAAATTTGCAGGCGTTGTTAGTAATGTTAAGAGATATAAATTAATAAATTTTGGTGCAGATCGGTTGGTTCGTTTGTATGTTTGACTTATGTTTGTCATTATGTTTGCTAGCAGCATAACTCAAGCAGTTTGAAACGATCTTCAAAAAAATTGCAGAAACTCTAAATACAATTAAAAGGCACAAATGATTAGATTTTGGAGTTGATACAGAAGAAATTATGGTTTCAGAGCCAATTTGTCTTTTTCGTTACCGTTGCCTTACTTGGCGGCGGTATACGCTCTCAGAGTGCTCTAGTTAGCTATGGGATGGTGGCAGTCTTTGTTTGGTATGGAATAGTCAGCGTTTATGTTTGGTACGGGTTGGTCGTCTTCTTTGGTTGTTGTAGGATGTGCTATACAAGCCCTGAAGTAGATTTTTCATTACAAAGCATGCTTTACGTACTTTCAGGACTGATGAATCTCCGTCATTGGGAAAGTTCAAGAGAAACGATTATGCGGACGGGCATCTTACCACATCTTCTTATGTTTACATCTATCTCGGTAAGAAATAAGCATTATCTCTTCGGCCTGTACAGTACATAAATATTAGTTCAGGGCACCTAAATGAGAGGGTTGTTTTAATAAATGTGGCAACTGCGTAAAATTTAGTTTTCCCCACAACTCAGTTTACTACCACTTGATGATCTGAGACATTTTGTGTTATCGTAAACTGCTAGACGACCACTGTTTATAAATTAAGATCTTTCGGGATAAGTAATTTCAGAAATCATAATTTTCAGTTATTGAAGTACAAATCGTAAGTAAAGCAGATTTCACATAATACTAGAAAAGTATGATGTTGAGAGCTTAATTTCGGATGAAGACGTGGTTTTCTGCTGCATAATGTGAACACTGGAAAGAGAAGGGCAGCAAACACTGATGAAATTCATGTGGTAGGTAACTTGCTGCACTTTCTGAAGAATCCACAACTTCAAATGAAATTTGCAATCGGTAGCCTGGCATTTCCTTGGAGTTTACCACTTCTTTTGTGATCCTCCATTCGCTGGAAATCAAGAGCAACGGTTATGACCTCTAAGCCTCTGTTGCCTAATTAAAGACCTCTTTTCTTAAGAGTAGTATTATCAATCGATGTCTTCAGATGTGTCTACCGTAAACAGTAGCTAGATGGTTAACTTGATGTCTCTAAGCAAATGCGTAGCCAGTTCAGCAAACGTCAAGTAAATTGTTGTTACTGAACTTGTAGACAAAAATTTTTCAGCATATTGGTAAACACGTTGCCCACGAATATACATATATATAGTTATAAAAAGTAAAACCAACGTCGTTACTAAAAACATGTTTTGCAAACGTTTCGGATTACAGAGAATCCATCCTCTCCATCCGTTCCTAAATGCTGCAGTTCCGTTACACATTCTACCTTAGGTTAACAATGCATTTGGTCTGATTTTAATCTTCTATAGTATTTTTGGTTAGTTAGGTTCACAATTCATTTGTCTGTTTTTCTTTTCCTGGAGTATTTGTGTTAATTACTATACGTTCATTTGTGTTTTCCAGTGCACTGAGGATGGATTCTCTGTAATCCGAAACGTTTACAAAACATGTTTTTAGTAACGACGTTGGTTTTATTTTTTATACTTCGTGTGCGATTCCCTAGCAATCAACCCATATCAATTACATGTATAGTTTTTATGTAAGACCTAAAATACTATTATAATAACCAGGTCTTGTGGTATTTACTTAGAAGTTTTTAAGCAATTTTTTCATCAGCAGTTATGCAATTCTCAATTCTATAAAAAATCTTTTTTTCTGCAGGCCTTGCTGCTGGGGCGATCTTCTTCCATTTCTGCCTCGGGTTCTGCCACTACACCATGTGCACCCTGGCGTCCCGCAGGCTTCACAACGCCATGTTCCAGGCCGTCGTGCGGGTACCTATGAAGTTCTTCGACACTCGACCTGTCGGTAAGACCGTGAAAACTGTTGTTTGCATATTACCCCACTTGTTCCATCCGTTGCACATCACGTTTTTAGTGTTAGAGTGAGGAAAATTCATACTAGCAACAGTCACGTTGGGGAGAGTACAGGTATATCCAGCAAGGCTACACGTGACAGAGCTTCACCTCAAGCTACTATAGTATAGTATATCTGCAGATTTCAAGGCAACGAAGGAGAATTAGAAACAGTGAGCGGTACTAATTTAACTACGCTATCTTTAACACCTTAACATAAGTTCTGCCTACTCCAGAAGGTGATCTATAACTATCAGCTTCTGAGGCGACGTAGAATTCTGATAGGCCAGTCTGCCAATTTGAAGACTCAGGCAAATTATTCAGCAGAACATTTCAAGTGTTGTGTAGTTTCCACAGGGTCCGGCTAGTTACTGTTGTTTAGAGGAAAGACACTTCTTATGAAAGCGATCTAAGAAAATATTTCTAGAAAATGATAGAAGCTATCTGAAACCTGTGGAAATTCCACACAACAAGAGCAATTTTCTTCAGTGGTACACATCTCAGACCCGTATCATCCCAATTTTCCCCTACCTAATTCTGGAAGAACATGTAGATATTGTACAGAATAACATAATTGTTCCTCAATTATGACGCCCTCGGACCCGTATCATGCTTACAAAGTAAGAAATAGGAATGTTCCAAGTCAGGAAGTGAATCTTCTACCTTAGACCTGCGAACAGTAGCAGCTTAATTTTGATCTTGACTCCTTCTCCTGCTGATCCCTACCCAATTCGTATTAAGGATACTCTCTTATTTTCCCCTATTTAGCTACTATATATACTGTTGAATGGTCATGGTCATAGACTAAAGAAGACACAGATAGGCAGTTGTTCCGTATTATTGCACGAAAATTGTGTCTTAATAATGACGTCACAGACCTCACTTTGTTATTTTCGTCATAAGTTGGTATACAGGATACAAGTTTCATCTACATTGCTCCAGCCGCTAGAAATTTCGCTGATGGTTATTGGCTATGAAACTCTGAACCCAGGAGGGTCTTTAAAGTGAAATGATCCTAGGCGAGTATTCTACTTTCTAGATGGTAAGAATACGCAGTGCATTTCATAGATTAAGTTGATGGCTTATTAGTTTTTCTCATTCTAAGTATTTTCTCATCATATGAAATTATTCATGGCATACCACTGATGTCTGAATGATGGCGTCACAGGAATCTCGAGGCAGAGCTGAGCTGGTTTAGAAGCTGTCCCTTTGTGTTTTCATTAGTCTGTGGTCATGGTCGTACTAACTAACGGAAGGACACGCAGATGTATCATATAGATGATACTATCTTGAAAGTTGATCTTGGCTCTGATTACATTCTAACAAAGGAAAATTAATACTGGAAACGTATTCAGCTTTTCAAAATAGTACGAACTTAATTACAGGGCATCTTAACTTTAAATTAAGTCGTACATAAATAGTAGGGTCATTTGAGCAGCTTGGGAAATGACTGCTCTTCACGTAGAAAGATTAGAGTCAACGATAGTTTATGTTTCGTTTGTCAGTTGCTTAGAAATTGAGTCATTCCCTTTCCCTTAGGCTTAGCAGCGGGTACAGAGCACACGGTGGTCATCTAAATGTCTTGGAGTAATGTATAACCTAAGTAGGTTTGTACCAAGTCATGTTCTGCGGAAAGTATGCTTTTCTCTTGTGTATCCCCATCTGCTGTACGGTCCAACTCTATGGGGCGGAGCTAGTACAGATGAAGTTTATTGGTATTGTCGTGTGCTGCACCTGCAGCAGTTATAGGAGTATTGCACTACAATAATATTCTACGAATATTACTTTTTAAATTGTAATCAATATTATAAAGAAGCCTACAATGAACTAGCAATAACGCACTATCATAATACCAGGCTTCGAATTGAAGGCAGCTTAATTATTCCGTTCCATCAGAGTACCGTGTGCCAAACCTCATGCTTTTTCAATTCTGTAAAAATCTGGAACGGATTTCCAATTACCGTTAAGAACTCTACTTCTCTCCAAACGTTCAAAATAGAACTTAAACATCATCTTCGGACTGTCCACAGCAATTAGTAAAAAATGCTAATTATTCTGCTAGTTGGAGATTGAGCTGTGTTTAGAGTGAGTCATGTGCGTATCTCTAAGGTTACCTGTTAGCCGAGCTATGTACAGTATTTCCCAGTTGCTGGCATGTAGGACATTGTTCACTGCTATATTTTTTTAATTGACGTCGTCATTATTCATTAGTTATTTCTTATTGATGACCAGTGGCTGCTGCTTATACGATATTTGAATTTTCCTTGTTGCCCGATTAGTCCTTAAAACTATCTAGGGGTTGAATCAGTGTACTATTTTTGTCTAAATCAGGCCATAGTTCCTCATCCTTGTGTTAAGAATATTATGTAAGATCAGTGAATTCAATAAATTATCATTATCTAATATTAAGAATGACCATCGTGTGTTTATATATGTATGTTTATTTATTTATTTAATTATTTATTTATAGGTTTCGTGTCACGCTCTTCATAAAACAGAAAGGCAAAAATTAGCTCTGGCCTTCCTGGTTTCATCAGTGAATTCATCTGCTTGAAGACTCTGGTCATTCTGCCAAGCTTCTTAGGAAACTGTTAGGTAGAAAATATTCCAAGTTGCAGATGATGGCACTCGAACAGTATAGCTGATTCCGGTCATTCTTTGACAACGTTGAAGTCTGATGCTCTTAAAGCTGCACAATTATCGACGCAAATGGTAAGATATTCTTCAGCGGTCAGCAGGCGAGTAAAAGACCATGATGATTTCCTGGCAGCAAATTGTTTTCTTAATTTTGGGTTCTTCAATTCTCAGGTCACAATATATAAATTCGGCAGATGATCATGGGAGCAGAAGACAATTATTTCACGGGCAGTGGACAACTATTTCTTCTGAGAGAGTAGAATGCGCTTCAGAGCCCGAAATTTCAACACTTCAATGAAGGAGATAGTCGAGTATGAAAGACCTTATACTGGATACGGTGCGCTTACATCGTATATAAGCTGACATAAGTGGCATTCAAGTTTATTGCAGTGTTTTTTTTACTTACGATTTTATTTTGGAAGACGCACGTTTAATTAAGATAGAGGATAGGAAACGTAAAAGAAGAACGAGACTGCAACAGTCTCAAGAAAAAAGACATGCTGGAGAAAATCCCATTTTTTCGTTGCCGACTTTTGGCCGCCAGCATCAGACCTAAGAGTCAAGTACGGTTGCGGTCTATGTTATATTTTTATACTAACGACTTTCCTTAGCTCATCACCCGCCTGTTTCAATGATCCCTTATATCAGTACAGCACTGTGTCTACCAAAACTACTGTAGCAATGTAACCGCCAAAGCAATTTTCTCAGCAAGTGTTACTAGCAATTAATTCGGATATCTCTTAAAACTAAAAGAGAATTAAAGCTCAGTGAGTTTTACAATTTTGTTATGTTTGAATAGAATGCAAAATATTTAGACGCGGAGCTGAGTTAACTCATTCATTTGACTATCGTATGAACCCGCCTTGAGATTTGTACTCGGTTAAATCTTTGGCAAGTCCTTCTTTTAGGGCCCAGTAGGTTTCGTTCATACCTCAGTTCTTTGATTTGTTCTTCGCCCATTTCCATCATCAGCGATCTTCAGGGAATAGATGGCTCGTTTAGTTGTGCCATGCTGCGATTCCCTTCCTTCAATGGCCTCAAGAGCCTAATTTTATGTAAATAATATATATCCTTACGATAATAAAATCGATTGCCGAAAAACTGAAGCAAAATTTTCTTCAGGGATCGTTAATGCACTATTTCTTTGGTTGCAGGTGAAATCTTGAACCGATTTACTAAGGACTTAGGCCACGTTGACGACCTCCTACCCGAGTGCCTCTACGATCTCCTCGCAGTAAGATATATATTTATAATGTGAACTGTGCGACGTATTGTTTGAGGTACAAGTAAGCTATCTCACAGGTGAAGCTTAACACGCACATACTGTAGTTCGAAAACCTTCCCCTAGATGGGTGTTATTTCGTTGTTTGAAAAGTCCACCGAGCTGTTATTTATATGAAGGACGGATGTATGAAGATAATTTCATAGTAAATACTTTAAATTAGACCTTAAAGATTAAAATTAAAGATTAAACCGGTTCGACGTCTTCGCGCTCCTCTGACAGCTGCTTCATCAGGTGCGTTCACGTCATCTTTATGTTAACATTCATTCACATAGATTCAAAAATCAATCCATAAAGTGTTTTGTGATCAATTTAGAAATAACAAAGGAAAAATTATAGCACTATAGAAGTAACTGTTGCATTGATGCAATATGCATTAACGGATGCGTAATCTATCTGCTATAATAAGTCGTCTAGAACGCATTGTAGTTCATAATGAAGCCATCACAAAACGAAGACGATTTGGGCACGCTCGGTTCGGCCCGAAATTATGCCTTTGAGGGTTAACTTAAAAGAAATTTAGGGCAGAAGCTCGGGCTTTGTAATTTGGACCGTGTTGAAAGTGTTAGAAGCAAAACCATGAGGTTAAATCTACCAAAACCTGCATCTTACGGAGCAAAAATTGAGTTTCTGAGAGTCTCAAGAGCAACTGTTTATTACAGTCAATGTCTGAAACTATTGATTGGAGTCATTGTCTGAAACTGTTTATTAGAGTCATTGTCTGAAACTGTTTATTAGAGTCATTGTCTGAAACTGTTTATTAGAGTCATTGTCTGAAACTGTTTATTAGAGTCATTGTCTGAAACTGTTTATTAGAGCCAATGTCTGAAACTGTTTATTAGAGCCAATGTCTGAAACTGTTTATTAGAGTCATTGTCTGAAACTGTTTATTAGAGTCAATGTCTGAAACTGTTTATTAGAGCCAATGTCTGAAACTGTTTATTAGAGTCAATGTCTGAAACTGTTTATTAGAGTCAATGTCTGAAACTCAGTTCAACGGGTCGAAGCCATACCTCCTGCCAGAAGTTCCGGAGAAATCAAGCTTCGAATGCTTAATTTCGGCGCCACTCGAACGCACCCATAATCAGCAGTCGACTAACTCAAGTAGCGATTTTCGGGAGATGTGTTAGCAAATTTTTGGACTGAACTGAGAAAAAATTAATATAATAATTATATTGAACGTTATACAGTACCTATTGTATTTCAAAGGCCAAAATCATAACTAGAGCACTCTGAGAGCTCATACCTCCGCCAAGCGAGGTAACGGTATCAAAAATTCAAATTGGCTCTGAAACCTTAATTTTCTTTGTATTAACTCCAAAATCGAATCACTTGTGTCTTTTGATAGTAATAACAGCTTGTACGATTTTCTTGAAGATCCGTTCATAACTTTTTGAGTTATACTGCTGACAAACGTTATGACAAACATGAGTCAAACATACAAACGAACAAACCGATCTGCACCAAAATCTGTTCATTTATGTCTTTTAACATTACTAACAACCCCTATAAATTTCATAAGGATCCACTCATCACTTTTTGAGTTTTTGGGCTAACAAGCATAAAATAAAAAACAGTGATAAACGAATGAACGAACAAACGAATCATTACCAAAATTTGGTCATTTACTCTTTGTTCTATACCTAACAACTCATGATAGTTTCATAAAAAATCCATCCATAACTTTTTGAGTTATGGCAGTGAGAAAAATGAGGCAGACAAACAAACAAACGGATGGACATATCTTCCCCAAAAGTTAATCATCTGTTCCTCCTAACATACCTAATAATCCCTGTAAATTTCATCCAAATCGGTTCTGAACTTTTTGAGTTATCTTGGTGACAGGCAAAGAGACAGACACACAGAAAGACAGACAGACAAACACGACGAAAACATAACCTCCTTGGCGGAGGTAATTATCCACGAAGACACACGGGAAGAAATCTCTCAGTGGAATACTAACGTGACCTGTCGAATTCGATCCGTATTTAACGAGTGAATCGGGTGATAAATAATGATACCAAGTGATTTGCGTCAGCACTTCTTTGTTCACACTCATCACCAATTTATGTAGTGCCTATGAACCACCATGAAAGTAATATCGAACTGATTTAGCGGAAACAAAAAACCTGAGTGATAAATGCCACAGTATCTTATGTGAAGTTATAATAAGGTTCACAACATCGTGAGTCCTGCCCCAGGGAAAAAAAGAAAAGCTACGTTTCAGCTGCAACATTTTAACTCATAAAGTCCAGTTCATGCATGGCTGAGTTCGTAGAAGATTCAACAAAGAGTTTTATTTCCATGCCTTCTCATTTGTTATATAAATATGCGTACAATAAATACAAATGGTTCTTACTGTATAGTTATAGTATGCACTGGAAAAATGTCTAGACTCCATATTTATTAGAACAGTTTGATACAATTGCACACTCAATTTCAACTAATGAACGTACGTTCAGCTCGCCGGTTGTTCCGTTTGCGCTGTGAAGGTCGGTAGCCATTTTACCTCAGAAAGTACTGAAGGAGAACGATGTACGAGCTGAAAGCCCGCCTATAGGCTGAGCATGCGACTGAAGGAGAACGATGTACGAGCTGAAAGCCCACCTATAGGCTGAGCATGCGACTGCACAATAAGGCCGCAGTATATATGTTAAAAGTGCACTTGCATGCTTCTGAATTACATACAGGCAACGTTATACCAGTAAGAAAAAGGAATGCATGGATGCCGGGGTGGATTCCGCTTGATACACTCAGCGGCTGGGCCGCTGTAAAGTGGAGGGACTATGATCGGGCCAACGACGTGGAAGCGGAGTTTACAGGTGCTAGTTGAGCGGTAATCTCTCTTGGCAGAAGTATGATAAAACGAAATAAGTACATTGCGGGGAGTTTACCGCCTGCATACAACTTCGGATTATGACGTTGCGGCTATAACGCTATACCGGCTATACCGACCGTGAAATCACCAACGGCTTACGAAATAAAGCTACTGTCCTGAACGAATATTTCACCTCGGTATTTACCGTTGGAAATTTTTACTAACATTTTGGAACCAGCGCCGAATTCAGTGGCTCCCATAGATACATGTGTTTTGTTTACGGAGAATAGAGTCCTTCAAGAACTGACCCACTTGAATGTGTACAAACGCATTGGCCCAGATAATCTTTCCCTCGTATTCTACAAGAAATGGCACCAGCCATCACAGCGCCCTTGCTCGAAATATTTAATTGGTCTCTCAGCACGAGAAATATTCAACAGAATTGGAAGCTTGCTAACGTAATTCCGATACATAAGACAGGGGAATAAGTAAAGTTCCATTAACTATCGACCAATCAGTCTTACCTGAGTCATCTGCAAAACCATCGAATACCTCTTGAAGAAGCGCATCACTGACCACCTGAGGATACACCAGCTCATTTCCGACACCCAGCAAGGCTTCCGAGATAAAAGAAACTGCCTAACCAACCTACTGGATTTTCCACTGACCACCTGAGGATACACCAGCTCATTTCCAACACCCAGCAAGGCTTCCGAAATAAAAGAAACTGCCTAACCAACCTACTGGATTTTTCCTCGAAAGTTATGAAAATCAGAGACAAGGCAGATGTCTAAACCTCGCTTGCCTAGACCTCCTACAGGTATTTTACAAAGTCTTCCCCCCCCCCATCATCAACGGGTAATTTAAAAAAAATGGAAGCCTATGGCATTCAGGGAGATTATTCACACTGGGTCCGAGCATGGCTCACCGGTCGCCAGCAGCGAGTGAAGATGCTAGGAGGGACAAGCGACTGCGCCGGTCCCAACTGTGGTCCCGCAAGGTAGTATGCTTGGGTCCCATCTGTTCATAATTAACATCGCTGATCTTGGTCTTAACCTCTGCAGTAAAGCAGTGTACTTACAGATGACACTGAACTATGCCCACCAGCCGTGACTAGAAATGAGCTCCAGCGATACCCTGGCCGCCTCATGGCATCGCCCGCAACTTGGCTGATCAGATTTAATACCGCCAAAATTGCTCAGTCATGCGCGTTGGGCCGGCGTTGGAGAACCATTCGGCTCCATTGGAAAACTAGCAGCTGTCACCCAACGACGTGGCCTGTGAAGAATTATCACAAATAATCTGCAACACAGTTATCAAGTTGACAAGAGTCTCAAAAGGGCAAGCAGAGCACTGGGCTTCATTACCAGGCATTTTGAGACCAAATCTGAGAACATAATTATTCCTTTGTACAGAGCACTAGTGCGCTCGCTTATAAAATTTATGGCTGCAATCTGGTCTCCACATAAGTGCAATCATATCGATAAAATGGAAAGAATCCAACTTAATGCAACAAAGTTAATACCTCAGCTGCTAAACAAGCCATACGAATGTCGCCTACAGGAAGTGGGACTCATCTCTTTAGAACAAAGACATGCCTGCAGCGGAACTCTTTGAGAGACATTTTAATCATTGCTTGCGCAAAACAACGGTCAGAAACTCAAGCATAAATATAGAAGAACTACTCTCAGGCAGCAGTTTTTTCTCGTACTTCATAATGAACATTTAGGAAAGACTTCCCTCCAAACTTGCCGGTGCAGAGTCCGTCAATGTTTTTAAAAAGCGTCTTGACAATCATTGGGAGCAACATCCTCCCCAGCTACGAACTACTCCTCTAGAAGTACCAAACTCTTAATGGCCAAAGTTTCTAAGCCATCGTAATCTATTACCTTTCGTGCCCGAACGAACTTAACGTCTCCGAACTCCTCAGATCTGCAGCAATTAATTGCGCTTGCATGATCAACTCGTTGCCTGAGTCTATTTTCATCTTCTTTTCTTCTTCAGAAGTTTCAATTTTTCCGACATAACGGCGATAACTCATAGAGGGCCAGAGTGTAAGTTCCAGCTGCGTTCTGGGAATGGGACTCTTGGTCCGTCTCCTGCTAACTATCAAATTTGTACCCTAATAAAATTTGGAACCACCGCCACGCCGCGCAGCAACTGACTTAAGAGTTTGGCTTCTGCGGCGGCCCTAATTTTTGGTAGAGTGACGTCTGCATCAGCGGTGCCCAACTTTTTCTAAGCCTGGCATCCATAAGAATTATTTCCTATATTCTTGCACCCCTTATAAAAATATTGATCATCTAATGATAAAAAATTGCATGTGCACCATATTTGTTAACAAATTTATGTACGTATACAACTTTATTTTATTTACGAGTTCGCTCTCCTTGGAAGGTCATCTTGCAGCACTCGGAGGGGTGCGAGCTGCCCCTGTTGGGAACCCCTGCCTTATGCATTGCTTGTAACTACTGCCCTTTGTACAATTGTGGCTCGATGCGCGGTAGCGTTCGTTCAAGCGTCTGTTTCCTCCTTTTTGCCTATAATTTCTATAAAAGTACACGTTTCGTTTGTTTATCTCATCTCATATTTCCTTTAGAATCGTTATTCCCCGTCTTGCTCAATGCTGCATCTATGCTGTATATTGCGTGTAACTGCCGCCTTTTGCATACTTAGGGCTCGATTACTTTTGTATAACCGTCAGTGTCTTCCACTTTGCATAATCACGGTGAATGCGTAAGTTTCATTAGCCTATCTCATCTCCTACAGTATCTGTTTTAGAAACGTTATCAGTGGGTCCCAACCCGGCACCTCTACAAAATTTTTAATATGTTGTGGCACTCACTACAAAAATCGTAACTCGTCTGGTGATACGTAAAGAATAAAATTTACACCAAATTTGTGAACAAACTTTCTTCATTTCATCCAAGACTTCGAGTCCTATAGACGATCATCTCGCCCCCTTAGGGGGTGTGAGCATCTCGGTTGGAAGCCCCTGGTCTATACACTGAAGTAAGTTACAAACAGTAATATGCTTACCAAAATTTTAAGATTTAGAGAAGAGTGAAGACTTTGTGCTCTTTTTTTATATATGAGATACCTGAGAGTCTCCAACTTGAGTCGAGATTAGCTTCTGCGATTGTATTCAACTTGTCCAGGATACCAGTCCTGACGGTTCGACATGTGACTGTGAACCTAACGCTTAAGCAGGATTGAAATTACAAACAAATTAAAACAACAGCGTAATACATTATGTCGACCGAAGTGCGCAGTTCATATAAAACGTAAAATTTTGCAGACGATCCGCACGTGCTCCGCCGTGTTCGTGGTGGTAAGTGTCATCCAGCCGCTCTTCATTCTGCCTACCGTGGCCTGGGTGGCAGGCCTCGCTTTCGTCAGGAAAGTTTACCTGGCGTCTGCAAGGGACGTTAAGCGTCTTGAAGGAATCGGTGAGAATTGGAAAAATGCTTATCAATGGATGCTGTGCTCTATTACAAGAAAAACTAGAAAGCGCATACCTACGCCAAAAAAGATAATGTAATCGAAGTTAGGATTTCTTCTCCATCATCACCAATATTTGGTCGTTTGTGCTCCTTTGTAATTGACGGTTGAGCTACACTAAAGCTTTACATTTCATCAAGAAATTCAATTTTGTTTCTTAGTATGATATTAGATTCTCCTTTCCAGCTAGGCATTACTGAGCCACCCAAAACACCTCTCATACAAGGCAATTAATAATATTGTGACTACCCACAGCCCGCAGTCCGGTGTTCTCGCACCTGAGCACCTCCCTGCACGGCCTCACCACCATCCGCGCCTTCCAGGCCCAGGACTCCTTCGTGCGGGACTTCGACGCACATCAGGTAAAGGGACCAGATTATATCTTAGACCTACAGCATAGTGATAGCGCTTTGCAATGTTGCTGTGAACTTGCCTGCAAACTTGACCTATTAAGGGTAAGTTCGAATGGGTATTGAAATGAAGCCTGCGATGTCTGACTTGTTCTAAACTTCAAGCAGGTACGCTGGCTTCGACGTGTTAAATTGCGTTGCGGGCATTGACCCTAGCGAAGAGTTATAACGGGAGAGATGAGGTGCAATGTACCTCAGCCTAATGATTTGCTAATAAATTAATTATTTATTGGTATTTCAGATAAAAAATCAACAGACATTCATACATGAGTTGAGATATACAGTGGAACCCCGGTTTCCCGGACATTTCTTTTTCCCTGAATCTTGACTTTTTTTGGACTGTTAAGCAAATTTCAAAGTTTTCCCAGAAATACCAAAGTTTTCTGGTACAGTCCAGAAAAGTCAAGATTCAGGGAAAAAGAGACGTCCGGGAAAACGGGGTTCCACTGTAATTAGAATCATCAATTCACAGTCTTTGGCGTGCTGGGGCCTCTGACCTGTATTTACAGCCCCCAAATAAATTTAAATCGGGTGGAGGCTATATTTTAGGGACTTCATAGTCCCATTTAAAAAAGCGGTAAATTATAATAAAACACCATAAAATGAACTTTTCTAAGAGAACGGTAGAAAGCATACAATCATATACATTTTGTACGATAACCGTGGCAGTTTGCTCACAAATGCAGGCAGTGTGCATGTGTTGCGGGAACTGTAGGGTGCCTGCTGTATTACAGGGACTGTACTGTCTACGTACGCAGAACAATCGATGTACTACGAGTGTACACAACAATATTGATACAATGATACAGTATACAATGGACTGTAACTGCACTGATGTAGCCTCATTTAGCTAAGGCGGTCATATTTATTATAAATAATGTGTATAATGCTTCGTTGTCCATCAGTAATTATAACCCTGGGATGAAGTTACATGCAGATACACAGCATAAACAGGCGTTGACACGTACGGATCTGCCGGAAGTAAGAATGCAGGGTGCAGTGCACTATCGCGCGGGTCTCCCTTTATAGGGACCATTTATCATAAAATCTATTGTATTTTCACTTAATTTTTTCTCAAAACATGAAAAATGCCATTTTATGAAATTTTCACAAGTTTCCTGCAATCCAACTGAAATTTGAAAACAATAAATATGTAGATTTCTGCAGGGTGAGGTGCAATACACCTCAGGTCTCCTTTTGTAGGGTTAAGAATATTAGCAACTTAACGTTGCTCTATAAACATATATGTAGTTACCAGTCGGCCCGACGTAATCGCGTTGCTTATAGCACTTGCAACGCAATTCAGAAAAGCAAAGCCAGAGCTTCGGTCTTAAGCTGCGTCGAAGGCTTAAGTTTGGTGTCCAAGCGAACGTGCCCTGGTCCTATTAACACCGGGCTGTGCCGCCTTGCTACGATTTACATTTCAAGTGAGCAAATGGTGATGGTAAATAGCGTTAGAATATTTTGGGAATTTAGAGACTCGTATATCAATCATTGGAATAACGCAAAGTAAATTCTAATCTACTATATAATAATTCACGTCGTGTTTTTATTTATTTATTTATTTATTTATTTATTTATTTTTTTATTTATTTATTTATTTATTTATTTATTTATTTATTTATTTATATCTTTCCTGTCACGCTCTATGGGAATAAGATAGGAGAA
>LQNS02278101.1:1515754-1534449 GCA_001587735.2 Parhyale hawaiensis
TACTTCCAATAGCATTTCATGCAAATGTTAAGGACTTAAGAAGTGCATACGTTATTTGAACTAAGAACTATATTTTGCTTAATTTCATGTGTATTACAGAATGTACAAATTAAATGTACTGGCCTCTTCGTACATACTTACTTTGGGCTATCATTGGGTGCAAAACAGTATCTTCAGTTCATCGCTAAATATCGGGTTATCTTAGTCGCCGAAAAAATGACATTTTCTCCAAAATCAGTATCGCAGAAAACATCAAGGAGGGACTATCAATATTACCGAACAACTGTGTGAATTCCTGAAGCTCAATTTTCTTTCACGTAGTGAGAATATTGCGCTATGTGAATCGCGCTATGTGGGACTTTACTCTATGTATATTATCATAGACAGATTTTCGCCCAAATCGTTGCCACTGATTTCTGTCGTGCGCATCCCACTTAAAAACTGTTGTTTTCGCAGGAGCCAGCGCTCTTCAGCGACACTTACAGACAAAATCTGGACCCGTTCTCGAACTTCTCTGACGCAGAGCTGTGGGAGGCTCTCGAGCAGGTATATTTAGTGTAATTTCGAGCAGTACTGAAACAAGTCTCGTTGCCTGCCCTGAAGTTATGTGA
Organism: Parhyale hawaiensis; assembly: GCA_001587735.2. Lineage (NCBI taxonomy): Eukaryota > Metazoa > Arthropoda > Malacostraca > Amphipoda > Hyalidae > Parhyale > Parhyale hawaiensis. The sequence continues at coordinate 1,516,366 of LQNS02278101.1, forward strand.
AGAAACCTTGTCTGTTCAATGTCAAGTACAATAGTTGGGACAAAAGTGACAGTTTTTGTTACTGTAGAATTTACAGGTCTCTGAGAAACAGAATGGTGGACCAAAGGCCAGGAGGTTTCGGTCCACAGGCCTTCGGATTGGGTACAGGATGGGCTATGACTCGTGGGGTTAGGTTCGCCCAGCTTATTAAATGGGGAGTTGCTCTCCAAGGGAAATCCCCAAATGTTATACTTTCTCCTTGCTATAGTCTTTGGGGGACATCATTCGTTCCTACTCATATTACTCCGTAACATTTCCATACTCCTAATAATACTTTGTTATGGTCTTACTTTTCTTTACCCTTCCCTTGCGAAACATTCTCAAGGCTCCACGTTGCTCCACATAATGAATGATATTGTATGTTGCTTCGTCTTCCCTTCTTGCGACACCGTTGTGGTGGCTGGGTCGCTTAATTGATGGTATATACTGTGGTGTTTCTATGTAAAAACTAGAGAATTCTAAGAGTGCATACCTCCGCCAAGCAGGGCATTGTTAATGCGAAATTCAAATTGTTCCTGTGGCTATGAAACCATAAAACTTGGTTATTAGTTCCTCTTGATATCAGTATGATTTCCTTTGATTTTCTTGAAGATCTGTACATAACATTCTGAGTTATATTTCAATCGTCCTTCCATGAAATATCGGAATTATAGGATGTTGTTGCATACGTTTTTATAATATCTTGCGCTGGGAATTAGACAGTGAATTATCACGTCCGTGATATTTAGAAAAATATGTCCTTGACATTTCATTATTTCATAATACTGCATTGGTTACTTCAAAAAGGAACCATCTAGTTTTACTGCATCTTTAACTATGGATATATTTTCAAGTCTAATCATAAAGTCTGTGTAATTATGGCAATTTCCACTGTGATGCAGTATAAAATAATGCACAATTTTCATTTATAGCTTTGTAATAAAATAAATCACTATAAATGACTGCACTCTCACAGGTACAACTGAAGGAGGCGGTGCAGGAGAGCCCCGGGGGCCTGGAACACGTGTTGTCCGAGGGGGGCAGCAACCTGAGCGTTGGCCAGCGCCAGCTCGTGTGTCTCGCCAGGGCCATTCTCTCCCACAATCCCATTCTGCTCATGGATGAGGCCACCGCTAATGTCGACCCCAAGTGAGGGAGGGGCTCTGTTTGTTCTGCAGTGTTGTTTATGCAGTAGAATTTTAATGGCCAGCATGTTATCTATGCTTTGCATTTTACCAAATACTGACATTTCTGCTTTTGGATGAGGCCACCACTAATATCTACCTCAAGTGATGGAGCGTCAGTGTGTGTAGCAGTGACTAAAATGCGTTTGAGCTTATATCTTATGTCTCCAGTATGTTATTTATGCTTTCTATTTACCAGATATTTAACATTCTGCTCATGGATCAGGCCAGTGCTAATATCGACTCTGTATGAGAGATAGATTTGTGTGAGCGTGAAACAGTTTATGATTATAACTTTTTGATCTAACATTACTATTTTATTTATCATTTGCACATCACTAGATATTTCCCATCTTCTCATGAATGAGGCGGCTGTTATTGTCGACCACAAATATGAAAGTTAAGACAATGTAGCCAAATCTTACCGCCCGGAATGTGACTTCTTGCTCTGTGATGGCGAGCAAATTCAACAATCTGTGGAGAAATATTAACATGTTAACGGTGAACACGAGTAGTGAGTAAAATTACGGTTGTTCTTCTGTGGCTACAGGACGGACGAGCTGATCCAGCGCACCATACGTGAGAAGTTCGTGTCGTGCACGGTACTCACAGTCGCTCACAGGCTGCACACCATCATGGACAGCGCCAGGGTCATGGTGCTCAGTGGTGGCTACCTCAAGGTTAGCTCCTTCTCATAGTTTCTTTTTTAAAACGGGTCATATCAATTGCATGGAGATTGAATTTAAAATCTCAATAATTGACTCAATTTAAACCTAGCAATATAAGCCCCCCCCCCATCCTTCGAGAGAGGTGGGATAGTGAGAACAACTTACCCGTTTCTCGGTGCTGCATCCAAAGCCCCACTTTGAGGCAGGGAAACGAGGGGAATTCAAAAAGTTCGCAGAATTGCAGAAAATATTTAACTTGCAACAAAACTGTTGTATTCGTGCAAATGTATAGCTCTACCAAGTGTGGTACTCTTCTCCGAAAATGTATTCTATCAACTTTGACGTGAGTTGATGCACTTGGATAGCTAAATGGGCAATTATTCATTTGAGCTTCACCAAAGAAGCGTTGGGTATCGAAGTCGCTAGAAGTTCGTTAGTATCAAATTTCCTTGAGCCTCGCTCTCTGTGTAGTGAATGGTTGCATTGGAATGAAAAGGGAAGAAATGCTAGACCTTTGTTTTGATAGCGGATTTTAGACTAATGATTCTCATATACATAGTTGTTTCATATTAACCAGAAATGAGGGGCTTCGTCTCATCGTCACCACCATTTATTATGACCTGACTTGTACCATGTAAAGCGATCGGATGCCAGCTATGATTTGAAATGGCATTTGATGTTAATTGGCTCAGTAATGAAGCTATGAGAGAACTTTCCAGTGAAGTTTTTTGTTTCCCCTCGTATTGCATAATACATAAGAATATTTTAATTTCATTCTGGCACCACCAGGTCCTGGATCCGGGGATAGTCGGGGTCAAATGTCACCCCTTGCCGCCTTCTCCCTTTGCTAGGCCGCTGCACTGTTCTGCTAAGAATATTCTAAGAAATATAGTCATTTCTCTGCTCAGTCGCCCGCTAAGTGAATAAAATTCCAATGTCTGCCCACACCAGGAAATGGATGCACCGCACGTCTTGCTGCAGGACGAACAGTCGCTCTTCTCTAATTTGGTGAGAGAGACCGGGGAGAAGACGGCGCGCCAGCTGCGGAACATCGCCGCCTGTACTGCTGCCTCAGCTCAACGCGCTGAACAAACCTCATAAAAATTATGAAATATTCGGAAGATAATTGTACCATGAACTTGGAAAAACTTTTAGGGAAAATATAGACAACTACTGAGTGGATGTAATCTTATGAAAACTAATTTAACTGGAAGTTCCTGCTGGATCCGAAGACTTAGCACGTGTCGGAGTGTCATTGTGACTTCATATATTCCTTCCTTAAATTGCTCAATTGTGCAATACCCAAACGCAGAAACTTTTCGGATTCTCCCAAGAAAAATGGTCCTTTAATGCATTTTTTTGGTAAGTGAATGATTACCTTCAATTATATTTGCAATGCATTATTGAAAACAAAAGTTTGTTTAAATAGTAGAGAGCAAAAAACAGCATTGCTGGAGAAGTGGTAGCTTTTTCACTGCCGTTCATCTAAGTACCAAATAGGCACAAGAAAGCGGGAGCCCACAGACGGTCATGCCCATCCAAGAGAAAAATGTGGTGCCAGGGCAGGCCTGGAAGGCAGCTATAACTTGACTCTCGTGCCACTCAGTCAAGCGGCGGCAACATCGTCAAGCAAAATGTGGCACGAAGAAAGGAAAGAGACACGCTGCACTTGAAAGAAAAAAGACTGCTTGCTTTATTATTAATCATATATGCGGTTTTAACGTACTGGTGCCGCTTGCTCTCCGGTCACCCGTTTATTATTACATGATACATAGAATAATGTGCAATCACCGTGGAATAAAATATTACCTTCGGTTATCAAATGAAACTGAAATATCCTGTCATCATCCCTATGATCGTCATAGGGCGGTCGTAATAAACAGCACCTGTGCCGACTAAAATGTTTTAAAAATAGATAATTTTAATTTCAGTTGACCAAGCACAGCATTTCCCGTCTATACAGTGACAAGTAGGGGGCTTATGCCCACGATGGTGAGCGCCACATCATAACCAAGTAACCAGTGACAAGTTGTAGCTAGAAGAGCTTTTAACTTAGGATGTTGCAAAGAATTACCCAATAAATGGAAATGGGTCCTGTGATGCACTTCAGGAGACTGGATAGACTACGTACGGAATGATAAAAGTGAAGCTCCTACGCACTGACTACAACTGCGAAAGCTAATTATTTTTATGTTGTCTAGCTGGCTTATATAACAGAACGCCATTGACTTTTTGAAGTCGGCATTCGTATCCGATGTGTTTGGCCTGCTTGAACACGTGAGTCGAAACTCCAGAACGTTTCATGTTATTTCAACAAAAGGTATGTGAAATACTCTAATGCATTAAGAAAACTCTAAAATATACGTCGCTACGAATTTAACCCATTTGAATTTAAGTAAGAAGTTCGAGACTGTGCAACTGACTTAGCTTTTGTAGGAGAACCCTCGTGGCGGTTCTAATTTCAAGCAGTAGTCGGAACCGAGTAACACTGGGCAAGCCGAAGCCGTGCCCGCGGCAACGCTGTCGGAGAGGTAACAGGAAATATTTTTCTGTGTTTCATATCTGCTCTTCAGTGGACTTACGAGCACAGGACTTAAATTGGACTGCTGCATTTCCGAAGGGGATGAGAAATACTGTACGTGTCCCAGAAGAGCAGCTCAATTCAGTTTAAATCGACCCACTAACGGAACATTTTATTTTTTTATCAAAGTCTTTTATATTTGTCTGTACTATGGTGTGGTCTATTGGGGGCAGAATTAAGCAATCGAGGCTTGACTTGTCCGAAACTGCAGACAGTTGCGCCGTCTGCGGTCCGGTGAGTTGAGCTTCAACCATTGACTCTTTCTCTCTTACCCTTGAGACTTCCAGAAACTCAATCTTAATCCGTAATCTGGAGTTTTCAGGGATTTCAATGAAATCGCGTTGTTTCTGACACCTGCGACTCCATTTAAGGTGGCAAAACCAAAACTTCTGACTCGAGTTTCGGACAAGCTAAACCTCAAAGGCTTAACTGCTGCGCCTTGTCGAATATGCCTTAAATCTCCGAACACTACACTTTGAACAGAAATAATAGCTTTATTGCAGAATTGACCACATCTCGACAATTTTGCTATAAATTTCAGTAAAAATTTCACAGAAAGTTCAACGTAGTAAAATTACATTTTTTGTCAATTTTACTAATGTTACTGAGCCACGATAATAGCTTTTTGATTAGAAAAAATATATATATTCACAGTTTTATATCACCAAAGGAGCAAAAATGAACAACACAAATAAAAAAAATATGTATTAAACCAGAAATCATTAATCAAAAGTTTATAATGACTGAAAAAAGTTTCATTTGCCAACATGATCCCCGTGACGTTTAATAACTTCAACAATCCTTGAATCCATGCAGCCAGTTAGTTTCTTTATTACAGAAGATGGAACTGCCGTTACTGCTGCAGCTAGCAACAGCATCCCACAAGACAGATTTTGAGTTGTACTGCCTTCCATCTCCGTAAATTACCCTTTTCAGAAGAGCCCAGAAGTTTTTAATTGGGTTTAGATCAGATGAGCACGGTGGCCAAACCATCAGTTTCTCTCCATGGAACCCGAGAGTCCAAAAATGCAGTGGTAGTACGGCAGAGTGAGAAGGCGCATTATGCATGAAAATCAAGTTTCGAAGCAACGAAAGGGGTAGGCCTATGTCATCCAGCCATGGGACCAAGGCGTCCTTTAACATGTCACAATATGATGCAGATGTAATTTTCACGTTATCAGGTACTCTAACCGGACCTACAGTCGATCCCCTATGATACCAGCTCATATCATAACACCACCTCCCTTTTGTTGACGTTTTACGCGTTAAATGACACTCACCTCCAGGTAGCACCCAACCCTTACTCCACCCATCAGTTGCATCAAGGGTTGCCCGGGTTTCGTCGGTGAAAAGAACAGGATTCATGTTGATCTCCATGTATTTTTCTGCCCATTCCAACCTCAATTTTTTTTGTCTTGGGGTCAGAGGAGGCAATTGAATAGGGGATCTGACAGAAGCAATGGAGCAAAGAATGTCATTTTTTGTGGTTTTAGGCACTTTAGGAAGCCAAGAAGCCGTAAAAAATTTATTTACTTGTTTGTCCGGGTCTTTTACGTAACTGACGAACCACATTTCTCATGTCTGTATCAGTAAAAGTCCTTGAATGCCCAGCATCTGATTTTTTTTTCGGGGTGAAGAGTCCTTCAAGAATCTTGTCACTGTGTCAATTGGTGTCCTGTTTTGGGGGCAATGACATCAGGAGAGATGCCTTTAGCAGTTTCTTTGATGATAATTTCTTTCTCTTCGTTAGTTAGAGCTTTTCCACCTCCCATTTTAGCCCAATATACAAGAAGCTATTATGGTCGTTCACATCAAAGAGAGAAAAATGCAAAGAGTTGTCAATCAGGAAACACAAAAAAAATTTAAACAAACTCAACAGTGTTGCCATAAGGTGTCACGATTTCCCTGCAAGTTTCATGAAAATTTGATAGCGCAAGAATGAGATACGGTTAATTTTGTGATAAAGCTATTATTTCCGTTGCTTGTGTAGATAACCGCTGGACGGACATGCTCAGGTTAGTTTGCTGAGGGGTTAACGAGCTCAAGTGGATAATGAAATGAACATATTTTGAAGAACATATATTATTAAAGTGGGTGAGTGCACATCAGTTGCAGACGACTTATTCCATATTGTTAAATTCATGATGAGAGACAAGTTATTTCAAAAATATAAACTCTGTATCTAAGTGTATTATCTAAATACAGCGATAAAATGCTAATAGGAAAATAGTTACACGTTGATTACCTTGGTAATTTTGAATGCGCCCAAGTGGAGAAATAAATACCCTGTAGCTCATCAGGTTTATGCCCTTGAGGGAACCTATAAAAAAACCTTTTAACCTTAGGTAGACTTTCAGGGTGTCTTCCATTGTGCTGACTTAGCTACCTACTGTTCTCATCTTCCTTATCACTTTATGTTTCATTATTCTTCTTTGCCTTGAATTGGTTGCACTCTTTTTTCTAGACTATGACATGTCTCTTCTTTTCACGAAGCGGTAAACCAGTTGTTGGCCGGTGCGTTGGGCTAAAAACCCATAGTTTTTATAAATATGATAAGAGTAATATTGCACCAAATAATTAAGGCACTAAAGTTAAGTTGAGTGTGAAGTCTTATAAGAAAATCGCAGTGTAGAGAGTTCAAATTAGACACACTGTGTATTTTAGACTATGGGCGCGTGGTATTGGGGGTGGAAATTACGCCTTCGAGGCACTACTTGTCCGACACTTTTGTCACAAGCTTTGGCTTTCCTTCTGCTTAATCGTGTTACAATTATTGTCAGAAGTAACGCGGTTACTGTGAGCAGGCTGCAAGCTCCCTGGTACGAAACAAGAATGAGTTTCTGGACGTCTAAAGTGTTATTGATTGAAGGCCAGTGCCTGTAACTCAGCTGGACTTGTCGAAGCCGCTGTACCTGCCCGACAAGTTTCATTTCGTCGTCCAGTCGAACGCCCCCCCCCCGTCCCCAAAACGGTTAAAAATCGTAGTACAAGCGTTTTAAAAGACTCGAGTTGGCCATGAGTTTACGTAAGATAGACAAAATCCCTTGCATTATCGTTTTTATGTTCCTTGGGAACTACATAGAATTGGGTTAGGAAGATTATTATGCTTTTTGTCCAAAACGTGCGACTCAATTCAAAAAGTTTGGAGGTAATATTTTTTAGGGCGTGTTCGATTGAGCCCTAAAATGTAGCCTTCTCAGCTTGATTTACCTTTTCCGAATTAATTGAGCATTCAGTATCTTAGAAACTATTAACATCCATTGCTTGAAGCTATTGACAATATTTTTAATATGGCTGAAATTATAACAAAAAAGTGATTGAGACATTAAAACAAATTTATTTTAAAATAGCAACGGAAAGGATCTCAAAAGGACGCCGACATTACTTTCGCTTCAGTATAATACGATATCAAGTGGGATAACAGAAATGCACTTAAGGGGACCAGTAATTTCATTTAGCTTTCTTTGTTCCACTTTAGGTCAGGGCGCTGCACTTCAAATATGTTGGACCCTGGAACCAGATGAAAAAAATAAATGAATTTCTTCTACTTTATTTTCCAGAAGTAGCTACTGCTATAAACGAATGCGCTTGTCGATCATGTTCGATTATTGGCTTCTACTGTGGTTTAAGCCCAGTAACAATAAATATAATCAATATCATAAAAACTTCTCATTATCCAAAGAGCAATAGCGTTAATCTTCCCTCCAACAAAACTCAATCAGTTAAGGACCGACGTATGTTGCAAACGGAGTCTCAAACAACATTGTTTCCATAAAACCCGAAGTTGCCTCTGTGTCGCTTGCAGCGAGACGAAAACAGTGAAACGGTTTTGCCTACTCTTCTGACCATGTTCCCGCGCGGCTTCGACTCGCTGCTCAGTATTACAGTATCATCAAAATTTTATCAAATCTGAACAGCCACTGCAGTTCTTCTACCATAGCAAATACAAATTTCACTTTTTCGAATATATCTCTTAATTTTGAGCGACTTCAAGTTTAACGACATAGGTTTTACAGCTGTGCCCAAACCTGCTAAGCTCTATAGTCGCGGTCGCACAAACTTTAGCCCGAAATATACGAACCGTTCCGGAATTTTGAGTCTCTTGTGGAGTAGGCTTTGACTACCAAGCCTTTCGGTGCCTGGTCGGCTAACATTTCCACTATTAAAGTAGTCGGAGGAGAGCCCGATGCCAGGGTTCAATTTTACCTCTAAAATAATAAGGCTCAAATAAAATTTTGGTTTCTCGTAAGAATTGTATTGTCTGCACTGTCTACGGTGGACGGTTTACCAGATTAGGAATAACCCTTCCGTATTATGGAAATGCTGCACCTAAGAGACCATATTTTACGTAATCTTCCGAAAACTTTACAGACCAAAAAAGACCATCTCTATCTGAATTTCAAAATGTTAAGAGGAACAGGTTAGGCATTTACACTGGCTGTTCAAGATGCTGGAAAAAGAGAAACCTGAAGCTGGTAGCTAGAGTTGCCATCAGTTACAAAAAGGTTAAAGCCCTGTGCCCACTTAACGACTTTTGTTGCCATTAGCAGCCTAGAGCCAACTCGACTAATCGGTTTACGTAGCCGCGGCACGGATTCAGCCAGCATGAAATTTAACCGAATAATATATAATTTTTTTAAATTTCAGCCGTAACTGCAATTTTTACACCATAGCAAGTGGCATTGGTGCACTGTCAACTAAGAACAGTTTAAGTTCACAATGGCTAATGTTTTAAGCATAAGTGCACGATCCTCACAGACGATTTGCTTCAGTCACAGCCACGACTATGCAGTCGGATTAGAGGAGTTGGCTCGAAGCTGAATTATAGTGCCAAAAGGTGGGCACTGTGCTTTAGCCCGCTGCAGACGAGAGTACAATATGCGAACCGTTCTCTCCCATTCTTCCGATTATTTTAACGACACTGGCACAGCTTCAGCACTGCGTCATACTGTCCAAAAAAAAAAAATATTCAATTGTGAACAGTTACAGTCTCGATAACATTAATTGAGGTTAAATTCGCAAAGATGCATCTTTTAGAGACATCTTCTAACGGATGGAGTTGGAGTCACGGCTCCAGAACCTGAAACGTTTCATGTTTATACTCTCTTAGGCAAAAGTCTTTCGTATGCAAGCAAATTAGTCCTGTACTGGTCACTTGGGGTGTTATCCGCTTCCTCCTCTCTCAAAAAAAAAAAAACTTTCGATCAGTAGTATACAGTTATTAATAGCGCAGCGATTTTATACCGTAATGAGTCGAAGGACGAGTGTTTTATTTCGGCAATCTGACAAGTGGTCTCAAAACTGCTCTCTGTGCTACTACTGGCCTGGAAATAAGGCACGAAGCATCGCAAAGAAAGAGACGAATGAGGAAAATAAAAATGGAAGATAGAGACACTCGAGCAGTAATTGCTCCTTCGGTGGTCCCACCACACAGGAGCAGGTAGAAAATCCACGGGATATAGGTTGCCTGCCACTATCGCCGAACTACATCACAGAACAGAAAGTGAAACATAGAAGACCTACCCAACATTACTAGCTAACCTCATCAGCAAGAACTACAATCAGATGCTACAACCCCCGTCGTAAAGCACTCTGGGTAGCCTTTGGGATCGGGGGGCCACCAGATATATATTCTGAGAGGTTTATAGAGTTCGCCAGACTAGCTCCCTGAAAGGTAAACCTCTAAGACATATTAATGACTATTCTTAATGTCTAATTGCCCGTTAAATTGCCTTTCAAAACAAAATGACCGTAGGGTCGGGCAGAACATTTTTAGACTCTGGCGTGTTGAGGAGAGAGACGTTCTCCCACAACACCCAAATTTGGAAAAAAGCATCCAATCATATACACAGAAACCATACAGTAACTGTGAAATCAAGAGTAGGTTATATTAGAGTCAAGAACTAAATGGGGCAAGTGCGATTGGACGCCAAAATTAGCCGTAGAGGTTTGACTTGTACCAAACTTTACACAGGTACGCTGGCTTTGACCTGCTGAAAGTTGAGCTCCAGGTATTGACCTTCAATAGGTTACCCTTAAACTTTCCAGAAACTCAATCTTGCTTCTTGGCATCAGGAAATTTTGAGCCGTTTAACGTTATCGCTTTGTTTCTAGCAATTACAACACGATTTAGAATGACAAAGCCAAAGCCCAATGTCTTCGTTCCTTCTCAGCTTATATGCAGATTTCGATTAAGTTTATCCTTTCCCAAAACAATTTTTTTCGTGCAAGCCTTCAGGCGCAATCTCTCGGGTTTACCGCGAAGGAGTTGGCTCTGACGATCATTAGCAGACGTCAGTGCTGCATGCCATTAACTTTCTATTGCTTACAACTAAGTTTAAGCAGATTTGCTCGCTGGCACACACCTGTACGCGTGCCACACACGTGACCAAAAGAAAAATGAGAAACTTCAAAAACGTGCTATATTTACATTAACTATTCAAAAATACACCAAACATATTCTAAGGTTATCTACTGAAAGCAAATTCCAGACACCGATGCATGCTTGCGTATTTAAGAGAATAATATAAATTCTCCAACTTTTAGGATTATGCTTCATGTTTGGCTTTGCAAAAATGGAATCTTTTTGTGTCACATCTATGTACATGACGTATGTGTACAGTGCAATAGACTTGTATTGATAAATAAACAACTCTAATTGTTAACCGAGTAAAATCGTTTTATGAACTTTAGCAATTCAGAAGCTGTAAAGCAAAGCTCCCTAGCGAAGTTTCAAAATATCAACTACAACCAACTCATTACACTGAAACAGTTTATTGACCATCTATTTAAGAGAAGAGGATCAATCACATCACTAATGGGCTAGAGTAATCGTGATATTCCAATAAAGTGTTAAGTATTTTTTTTAATTGTTACGAAGCTATTGAGCATCCGGGCTTCGGGACCGGCCATATCCATGCCGTTCCGAGATATAAACTACAGTCTTTTAAAGAATGAAGAGAGAAATTAGAGAGACGCTCAATTCAATTCAAATTCAAAAACATTTATTTCTCCCCGTAGGAAGGTATTCATACAATAGTTCTATTATAATACATGTTCAGTAAACTAGTGTAAAACAATAACCAATGAGTCTTACGCGCTAGGCTGGCTCGTTCTGTCTACGATCATAATTCTCCCCGCGCTGGCATGCGCAAGACGGAGAAAACAAAAAAAAAAGACTATTTCTGACCTATCGAGCCCTCATCAGGAGCGTCAGGCTATACGCTGCCCCGGTTTGGTTTCCTAATGTCTCTGGAACCGCCATAAGTGAGCTGCAGGCGGTTCAGAATGCAGCCCTGCGCAAAGTCACTCGATCCCACCGCATGGCTTCGGCGCATCACCTCCATCAGGAGACCTCAACGCTACCAGTTGGTGAACAGTCTTTGGTTACTGTCAAAACAGTATCTCCTCAGCGCATCGCGGGTACATCATCCTGCCCACGGTACTATTTCGGCCCCCTCTGGCCCTCGCCATATTCGACATACTCTTCAATCAAAGTTCGAAGCAGACATTGCTCCCCTTCTCCCTACCGAGCAATACCGCACTGCCCAGAATTCATTACACACCTCTGCTGTTGCAACTGCAGCAGCTGCTTATCCCCTTCAGCAGGGTTTTGGGCTACCAATGTCCTTCTCTCGGTGCCAAGGAGCCTCTACTCCCCGGATCTTTCCGATCTACCCCCTCCCAGCTACGCTCTGGCCACTGTTCAGCCTTAGCGCACTATAGGTTCCGAGTGGGACAGATCGACGATTCCTCCTGTCAACTCTGCGGACTAAACGAACAGTCTGTTCGTCACCTCTTCTCGTGTTCTAGTCACCCTGCTGATCTTTCGGTGAACAGTCTTTGGCTGGACCCGCTTGGGGCTGCGCTTTTTCTTGATTCTCTTCCTCTCTTCGACTGTTTCCCCTCTGTGCCCAGGCCCCTTCCGGAGCCTCATCCCTAAGTTGGCATTGGTGGACCCTAACGATGGCAACGAACAACAACAACGATCATACGAGTATGTATAACTTTAAACTGCATCATACAGGCAGGTAACCTGAGACAAAAGTCGCAATTTGTCAAATAAACCATTTTGGATTGACTTAAATTTTTTTCGCTGTTGTTTATGAACAATATATTAATGAAATGAAAATCAAATTTATTTAGACTCATTTGATTGATAAATTTAAAAGTTTTCGTTAATTGAAGAATATTAAACTTAAAAAAAAGTTTCTCTGCATCCCTGCAAATGTACAGCAGTGCTCTCCCTAGTGTGGCACTCTTCTCCACAGTCTGAGTGTACTACCAGCGGCAAAGTAAAATTTTATTAACGTGGACATGTGAATGCGCAATTTACGCATTCGAGCTTGACTGCAAGGTCGCTGGAACTTGGTTAATATCGAATATTCTTAAACTTGCTGTCTGCGTGGTAAGTGCCTCGTGTACGAATGAAGAAAAAGTAAATTCTAAATATTTTTTTGTGCAAACACAGAGTTCGAAGGTGATGATATTAACCAAAAAATCAGGACCGTTCTCTTATTGCTGTTACCGTTTGTTACCAGCTGATGTGTGCCATACATCGCAGTTAGAGGCTAACTATCCTGCAGTTCAGATGGCATTTGATGTCATACATTCACTCGGAGCGATTTTTTTTTAACTTTTTGAATTCGCTTCATGTATGTCTATACAACGAGCACTTGTGTCCGGCAGAATGGGCAAAACCTCCGTTGAATAAAAGATACCAGTTGTTACATCATTCTTCTTTGGAAAAGTTCGAATATAATCTAATTATGAGGGTTGGCATGATTATGATATAGTAAATGCTTCCAGTATATGTATGTATGTATCTTTTTTTATACAGCATATACTGATGAGTGTGCTGATAATGCCTGCCTGAACGTGTTTCACTACACAAGTTTGATATTGAATCAAATCATGTCATAAGAGTTAGGAGCCAAATTTGATTTCAATGAAATTACTGTAACTGGCACCGGAAAAGTTATCAGCAGAAACAACAGGCAAAGGTATAGTCTGATTAACAAAACCCCCTGCTCAGAAGCCTACACGCACTGGATCGTGCTACAGAGATAGGCTAACTGGCTCCAGATAAGTGTACGGCTGCAGACGTCCAGGGATCGTACAAAACCATGGCGCCATCGACGGAAGGTTCTTATGTTACAACAAACCGTGCCCCTACCCTCCCCATGTCTGGGAAAGGTAAGTGCCACCTCAGCAGCTGTGCACACCAATTAACTGCAGAGTCAGCGCGTCAAGCGCTGCAAAGCTCGCTTGCTTGGGTTAGAGCTTGAACCTGCAACGTCTAATGCCATGAGTTCAGCACCCTAGGCTGCTGCTATTGTGATTAAATATGTTATCATCATGGTTTCATATACATTAAACGTCTCAAATTTTCTTCAAGCTTTGGAGAACGACTAGAACAAAAAGTGTTTAATCCAAGTGTACCCTTTTGAGGACATGACAAACAGTAACAGCAGAACTATTCCTATAAAAAGTGGTGAGTATAACTGAAGCACGCAGAAGTTAAGCCATATTGCCGAGCGTCAACCGATTAGCAGTTCAAAACAATATTGTTTGTGGAGACACCAACCCTTGGGTTCGAGTTTTAGGGTCAACCTTTTCTATCACAACGTATCATCCATACAACGTTTCAATTAGTGTAATTCCTGCAGCAGAGGCAATAGAAAGTCCCGACTTAAATCGTCAGTAACTCGCAGCCGCTGCTGATGAGTCGTCCAGCAGGGCGAGGCGCTCCCGCGCAGCAGCGGCGGCGATGTCCCGCAGCTGCCGCTCCGTGGCGGGGCCGGTCTCCCTCACCAGGGCAGCGAAATCGGAACTTTCGTCTTGTAAGAGCGTGTCAGGAGCACCCATTTCCTGCCATGAGTTCAAACATCAGATAAACTGTTCCTGAACATTAAGAGGAACGTTGAGGTGATAACCTGCCATTCATCCTAATACGGACAAATGTGTTCCTTGTCATGAATTACTGATCCCTAGTCGATGGAGTTTATTTATTTATCGTTAAAACGTTGTTATTATTTTTTGCATTTTCAAGTGGTCTTGAACTTTTGATCATGAGTTTACATACGATATGAAATATAACATATCTTTACGTTTAATAGGTTTACTATAACACACAGATACGTATTGGTACATTACAAAAGTCATTTCCAGACAGGTATAAGTTACATTTTACAATGATATGTCTACATAGCCACTGGAACTTGACATAATTTGGGCAAATAAAATAGCAAGAACTACCGCAATACTATTGCCAATGCAATGATTCTGCATCTGCTTAGTGCTGTTATCTAAATACCTTGAATGTTAGGTTCAGTTTTGCTAAAATTAAGCAAATGCCTCTATTATGATAAATCAATTGCTTGCTGTAAAATGAATTAAGACTATGATTTAGCTAAAACACATGTGTAGTGCGCATAAGTTCTGTATGTCAACTTATAAGTTTCGAATGCAGGCATTAATTACTGTTAATAAGTAGTCAAGAGATGTATCGATCAGTAATGTATAAAACATTGTGATCATTTTAGAAAGAAACACATGGAATTGCCGACGATATCCCATTTGCATTTCAGGCAGAATAGGCGCCCATCCAATAATAACAGGGAATTGAAGCTTAATATAAGAGGAAATACGAAGATAATCGCCTATCATTATGAACGAATTTTAGGAGAAAGGCAGACTATTGCAATGAAGGGGTGGTTGTTGAGACTTAACAGGTGTCTTGCCACCGAAACTCTTTTAAATCGATCATGCGACGATAATCACCTATAATATTCAATGGTTTGCCGATAATTACGGCAATATCTCTGCCCGGGCAGTTGCCAAAAAATATGCAAATATTGTACGTGAAACTGTTCTTATATGAGAGTTTTTATAATGGCTCATTTATTAGTTCCCGATACATTATGTGCTCTTGATTTACGAGTCCATATATCGAACAACTGGTGCTAAGAATTTTTAACCTAATTCAGTTAAGTTCTGAATAAGATATGTGTGGCCTATAACGAAGATTTCTTATAGGCAACACGGACCCTGCTGCTGTCATGTCTCGTGAATTTAGTCCAGAAAGAGTAGTTCCATTTTGGATAACGGTAAGGTTTAGAAAGTTGAAACTTGACATTCAAGAAACAGCTTTGATATTACCCTAGTATCTGACTATCTGCGCATGCATACAGACGCGTAGTGCAATACTCTGTAAGGACTTGACCCAACAAAACCCAGCATTCTTCTTCGCACACTTTATAAAGAGTGGTAATCCTACAAAAAAACCGAAGTTTTAGCTAGTCCTTACAGGTCTAGAATTGTACCCATATCATGCTCATCAAATATGCATACATCAAAAACCACGGACAGACACTGCCCTCTGAAGGCACAGACACCCGTAGTGCTGGGATATGAACTAAGCAACTAAGATCACTATCACGCTGATGAGTATTGCTTCTTCACTAATTGTACACGCATAACTTAAGGTACACATACTTTGAGGTATCCATCACTGAGCACCATGACCCTGGTGCTGTCCATGATGGTGTGCAGCCTGTGAGCGACTGTGAGTACCGTGCACGACACGAACTTCTCACGTATGGTGCGCTGGATCAGCTCGTCCGTCCTNACTGAGCACCATGACCCTGGCGCTGTCCATGATGGTGTGCAGCCTGTGAGCGACTGTGAGTACCGTGCACGACACGAACTTCTCACGTATGGTGCGCTGGATCAGCTCGTCCGTCCTGTAGCCACAGAGGAAAAAGTAGTGAAACTTTTACCAACATTCTAAATTATCTACAGACAATATTTTATTAAAAGGTAATTGAACTGAATCCGCTACCAAAGGAAAATTATTAGCTTTACGTTGATAGGGAAGTTTTGCTACATTTTCTGTACGCTCTCAGTTGAGCTCGACATTAGCTGTGACCTTCTTCACGAGCAGAAGTGTCAACAGTTGGTAAGATGCGCAACATATTCAGAATAATGGCTACATACGATCTACTACATAAGCAGCACTGCAGAACAAACAGAGCCCCTCCCTCACTTGGGGTCGACATTAGCGGTGGCCTCATCCATGAGCAGAATGGGATTGTGGGAGAGAATGGCTCTGGCGAGACACACGAGCTGGCGCTGGCCAACGCTCAGGTTGCTGCCCCCCTCGGACAACACGTGTTCCAGACCCCCGGGGCTCTCCTGCACCGCCTCCTTCAGTTGTACCTGAGACATCAACCAATTATTCCACCAGTAATGAGATTTCGAATTTGCTGCCAGTTATTTTTTACGTAATTAACCTTAACGCTTTATTTCATCGTTAATCTGCCTCCTATAGTAATACCATTATTAGAAATGTTTTACGGAGATAAGGCTATAAGAATAAGCGTTAAATGACTGCTACACACTGCAAGGCGTCTAATTTCGACTGTGTATCCATTATATCAAATGTGCAGTAGCTGTACAAACAGTACGCGTTGCCCTGGAACGTAAAACTAGTCTGATATGATCAATGGCTTTCCATTGACTCATTTCCAAATAAAGCGTGCCCTCGAAGAAACGAGCCAGTGGTTGTCTTTCGAAAATAATTTCTGCATCTCACCAAAGAACTTTGAATGTAGAAGAGAAAAAACTCCAAGGCAATTTCTGGGCCTGCCGCTTAATGGTTAGCAACCTAGCCGCAGGTGACGCTAGTGTCGTTTTAAGTTCAGGGTTAAATATACATTAGAAAAAAGCTTGTACGTTGTTTATACGTTATACTATACCAAAATAATTTGAAACAAGATAAGCATCGAATCATTACAGATATTACTTTTTAACAGATTTTTTCAGGATTTGAATGAGCGCAATGCACCTTCAATTGACATCTTTGCTCTTGCGGGGATTGAACGGTGGAAATGGGTAAGAGTAACCTGTGATTTGCACCATTAATTTATGGGTCACAGGCGCCGGAATTGAGTAGTTTTTGAGATATCGATTTATTAACCTTAGCATTATATCAGTAAACTAGCGTACTTAAAAATGATTTATCAGTAATCTAGCGCAATTAGTTCAACAATCGCGTAGTTAATTTTTATAGCAAAATTTGCATAGAAAACACCAAATCGTCACTGAAACGAACTCTTCTCTTTTTGTTAACGTAATATTGAAGCAAAAGCAGGGATGTCGCGAAGTATACAACATGGGGGGGGGAGGGCACTGTAAAATACCGACTGACGTTAACTATCAGTCATACTACCGACTGGAACATATATATAAAGTGCACGAGTACTGTAGGCTATATATATATATATATTAATATATATCGTGTAGTTCAGTAACAGCTTTTTTGCTATGCAAGTTTTGTTAAAGGCGACTGAGAGATTATTGTTGATTAAACATTTATTGAGTTTTTCAAGCTTACGGAAACATTTAATGCATACGTTATTGTTGGTGCTGTGCAGTAGACCCCTATTGAAGGGCTTAGACGTACATGAGGTCGTTAAGTGTAATTTTTTCCATTTGGTGTAATTGTTAGTGTGAAGGGCTTTTAAGTGTAACAGCCTACAGGCCAATGAATATGTACGTGTAAGGTTAGGTATAAGGCAAGGTCTGGTTCTGCTAACGTCCAATGAGCTTTTTCTCATAAGGTTAGGTAAAA
>LQNS02278101.1:1535856-1546693 GCA_001587735.2 Parhyale hawaiensis
CTGCGGCACCACAGAAGACACCCAGCAGAGTGACTCCACACACGTGGGGTGACGTGAACAACGTCACCTGGACTTCTTCCGAAGACTCTCAAGGTAACTCAAGGTAAGGTATGGAGACGGGGAGCTGAATGAGCAGGTTTTGCTACCGGTAAACCAGTTCTGCTTGATATACCTAAATGTTGGTCTTAATTCATACGTAACTAGTAAAATTTCGTTTTAATCATTCCTTTACATTCTAGCATTTTATTTGAAGTGAATATAATAATGTAGAGAAAAATCCGGGTGCTGCAGCTCTGCCGTGCTCTTGATTCAAGAAACGTCATCATGCAACACTCTTCTTAAGGAACTTAAGGAAATAGAGTAGCCACAAATCAAAGGTAAGCTGACGCTTGATGACGCCCAACATTATGCAATAAGGGTTTGGAGGAAGGGCCCTCCCCCCGAACTCCTACTGCATAATGTTGGGCGTCATCAAGCTTCAGCTTAACTTTGATTTGTGGCTACTCTAATTACTTAAAAAGAGACTTGCATGGTGACGTTTCTTGAATCTACCTCAGCATACAATATTTTTGGCAGCCAAGTTGCGAAACATTTGTTGTCTTCGGTGGTTTTTCTCGGAAGCTCTGCCCCATATTAAAGTCTTTGAACTACACTAGTTCTAATGTTACTGTATTAATGACTGTGAGTAGAAAAGTCTTCTTTTTCATCTAATAGGTACTTCATCAAGCTATTAATTACCTCCGCCATGAAGGCCATGTTTTGCTGGAGTTTAACTGTCTGCTAGCTTGTCTGTCAGCGAGCTGTGTCACTTGAAAAGTTATGAACGCTTCTTCATGAAATTTACAGAAACTGTAAACCATCTCACGAAGACAAGATGATTAAATTTTGGTGATAATCCGTCGTCCGTTTGCTTGCGTGTTTGTCTCTCAGTCCGCTGTGTCTTAGCAACACATAACAAAAACTCATAGACGGATCTTATATGAATTTACGGAACTGTTAGGAATATCGCGGGGAATAAATGACCAAATTTTTGTGACGATCCGTCTGCCAAGTTGTCTGCCTGCCTACCATTCTGCCATTAAGCACTGCGCTGCTTGGCATATGTTTGCGCTCTCGGGTTGCAGCTCTAGTTGTCTGTTACAAGAGCATAAAGATTTAAAAAAATAAAAAATTCCCTCAGTACATCGGCTAAGGACAACTAGAGTGCCACCAGGTGGTGCTGCTGCACACCTTCTTTACACGAGCTGTACCAGGCGACCTAAAGTAGGTACTTCAGGAGCAGAGGCCTTGGCTAAGTCCATTAGTTGCTCACTGGTACCAACTCACCTTCTCCCCAGGACCGATGCAGAAGTTCACGTCTTTCAACACCCTCGGCTGCAGATCGTCGTAACTCAGGCTTACATTTTTGAACTCGACAGTCCCCTCGCTTGGCCACTTGGGGTCCAGGTCTTCGTCTTGAGAACAGTTTAGAAGCCAAGTGAGAAACTGGCGATGGTAACTTTGAAGATAATTTTGGGTTAAAAAGAATGTTGTATTCAATCATAAAAATTACTAGGGAAAATTTTCAATCATAACATGAACTTGAGTCTGAACGTACGGTAGAAAAAAAAATTGTTCATTCAATTCTTTCAAGACAAAAGCGGTGAAAAAAGTTTTGAGTTTTGTCATATTAATTTCGTATTACGGGTCCTATATATCAGCTGTGCAACGCAATGTTAATTGCACTATTTCATTATTCTATATCATTACGACACCCCTAATTCAATCCCTCAGTTCACATTTCCCCGCGGTTTGAATTTAGAAGAGGTAGGGACACGGAGCGCGCCACGTAAAATGATAACCTGCGCATCGCAACAAATCGAAAAAGAAAAGGGAAACCAGTAGAATTATTACCAGAAGTCAGAAAAGCTTCGGTCATGCGTCAGCTCAAGGTCCCCTGACAACATCAACAGCAGACTGGGTATCGATTAACCAAGAATAACGGGAAACCCAAGCACGATGCCTTTGCGCAAGGGAGTAGCAAATCGGAGAAGCAGAGGAAGAAGACAAGAAATACTGTCAATGTTAGTAGCTCAAGAAAGGAAAGACAGTAAGTACGTAAAAAGTTTTTCTAATGTCCGACTAAGGCTTAAGTAACCAAGTAACGAGGACATAACTGGGGATGCGACTTTTAATGATACACGATGAAAAAACTTAAAATAGCATTATGTTTGCCTTTGCATGAATGGACACTTCACTACTTAGAGTTTCCTGTTACAGTCGAGGATTGGTGTACCTTTCTCCATCACCAGAGGAGCTTCAGGCCTGAGCTTCCCAAACTCCAATAGGCGCTCCACTGAAGTCATGAGGTTCTCCAGCTCGGCAGACCTGTGGGCTCCCCACTGTACCACTCCTGACAGGCTCAGCGCGGAGTTGATTACCAGAGCTATGTCTCCTCCCAGTAGGTCTGTTTAAGAACACAATTTAATGACATTCTGAAGGCTGGGTCACACGGTCGTTAAATGAACGAAATTTCCCAATTCCGCGTTCGAGGGTGTGGCTGTGTCCATTCAAACTGCTCAGAAGCGAGAGGCATGCTTAGTTCTGATGCATTGCAGGTTTGAAAATCTTAACTGGCGATGCCTGCTACACCAGGTAATTTGACGGCTACCATTGCTGAGAAAAATCGCTTATTTGACTGTCGTGTGAGCACTCTATCAGGTTTGTTTTAAGAACACTAGTGGGCCTCACCTAAGTTGAAAGTTTTGCCCAGAGGAGGCGTCGGCGTCAGGAAATGTGCGTAGGGGGGGGGGAGGGGGGGAGGGGGAAGGCGACGGCTGAGGGAGTATTGAAGTAAAATGTGGAGGGACTCCATATTTAGCACTTACATGCCTATAGTTTTGATCGATATAGATAGACTTCTCTACACTCATTTTTTTTTTATTCTGCCAAGCTTTCGCACTGGTCAAATTAGCGCCTTTGTCAGGACAAAAATCTACAAATGCTGCGGAGCTAGCACATTCCAACCCGTAGATACGGCACATATGCTAAATTACATCTATTTAATAAAGTGTATCAACTGCGTACAAAAGTGTATAAAATGTTGCTAATTGAAAGTACATTACTTTGACGTTAAAGTTCGAAGTTGTGCATTCAAGCAATACTATTAAGAAACACTGGACAGGCGTCCTACAAAAAAAAAAAAAAAATTGAATGTGTGCGTCTCCCGCTGTAGGTTGCGTCAGAGTACGCAGTCTCATTCGTCAATTTGCAATAAATGTTCAATATATAAAATGGTTTCTCCGTTCATTTGTCAACGAAGAAAACGCTCGTGAGGCAGCTGAACGAACATGGTCCTCAAACGTCAAGTTAGGATCAATCCTAATACCCAAGATTATCAGGTCTCTTATGACAAGAAGTGACACACCCATCCAGTAGAAGTGTCGGATAAGCAGGTCTCAATGTACGCGACCTAGACACGAACATAGTGTTAGTCTTACTTGTTTTTATTCTCGTCCCTCACCTAGAACACCAGAAATCAATCACCTCAAAATCACGCTGAGTGGATTTTGAAATCTTTAATATTACCTTAGAAAAAAAATAATAAAAAGAACAGCTCGTTTCTGCAATGATTTATTGTTTTCCATACAAATTTTATAAGAAAATTCCATCCTGAAATTCCATCCTTAACTGATGAAATGCTGAATTTTAAAAGTCATTATAAGTATCTAAAAAAATGTGGCGTCAGAAGACACTGACCTATATACTCGGCAATTCGTATTCAGCACATTAATATCTATCACATAATGGTCTAAGGTTTTCGGGTTTGAGTGGCGAGTAATAGTAAAAACTACAGTAGTTTTTCCGTAAAAGTATATTTTGTCAGCGATGAAGGGAAACTGACCCAAATTTTTATTAACGTCGCTGTAGTTGCGTCAGCGTCAGTGCGTCATTTTTTAAACTATTGCGCCATGCGTCGATGAAATGGTGGTTGCGTCCTCGACGCAACGACGCAAGTGCTCAGTACTGGCAATTTCTGCAACAATATCCCAGTTGCGGAACTTTTAACCCTTTAAGGCCCAAGTTTCAGTTTCTCTCAGATTTTTGGAGATAGTCTTAAATTGTAGTCCTCCGACTACCGTCTCATAGTCGCGGCGCTCATAGGTCCAAAAATCACTGATCCCTTCTTTATTCAGAAACCTAATTTTTGGCACACGGGACTCGTGAGGCCCAGTGGTCTTTGAAGGGTTAAATTTATCTAGCGCTCCCTTGGTGAACTTGGTTTTAAACGCAGTCCATGCAATGTGCTATTTTCCCCAGGCACTGATTTTTTCGCGGCACCGATTTTTTCCTGTAGAAATACAATAGGACTAAGAACTCTTGAAGCAGAAGAACGCATAGGGTTCAAAACTGAAAACTTTCACGTAGCGTGAAAAGTGTGCCCTCTAATCGCGATTCATATTATAATATACATTAATCAAATAGAAACTAGAACAGGTTTCAAATTCAGTGGATGAAAAATTGAGTTATGAGGGTTTCATAATGCTTATACGATCTAAAAAAAAAAAACAATCGGAATTCTGAAGCTAAAAAGACATCGTCGTTGGAATCTCTTACACTGAAACACGCTAATCTCCGCAATTTCAATGTGTGTACAAACTAAATCATGAGCGTTGGCTTAGCTACAACGGATCCACCTTCAGATATTGATCCTCAACGATTATTTTTGAGACTACTAATCGTTTGGAGATGAACGCCTGAAATTCGATCCAAAGTTGCGAAACCAACGCTCATGACCGAAGTTCCAGACAAGTTAAAACTTACGAGCTTAGCTTATCCCTTAGAAACCGATCTCGCCGACGACACCCGGGGACTTACTGGGATCTGCTAGCGCGGGTCGTTACTGCTACTAGACCTTGTAACGGCGTTCCGGCAGGTCCGTCTGCGACATGGTCTACGAGCACCGTTCCATGTCCTTGGTACGGCTGCACACGTGCAGGACACTCACTCAATTCGTCAATTGGGAAACACCACGGAGTAATTTTGTTGAAAACTGAAGTTATCTGCATCGATGCAAGTCTTTTTGGGTAGTCTGTGTTCGTTGACTTGAACGCTTAATTCAAGAGCTACACGATAGTATGAGAGTTAACCATGTATGTGTGAAAAAGTTTTAAATTAACACAGTGGAGCTCAGTATTTAATGTAGTCATATGTCTACATCCTGTGTTAAAAGGTTAAGGTAAAAGTAAACTCACCGTGATCGCACAACTAATTGACAAATTCATATGCTCTAGTTCGTGCGGCAGACTTAGCCACGCCCACTGGCCCCAGCGGAGTGTGCGGATACAGTGGATATTCGAAGCTTAAAAAGATTCTCGTTTCGTCTCGGTGACACAATGTAATTGAATTCGACTATAGTCTGACCATTTGATCAAGGCAGTTCGGTTGTGGACAAATTCCTCTTCAGCGTTGCCAATTCTATGGGTATTTCTGAGATTTTGTTCGGCCCATATCTTAGCACCGTCCACTACCTGTACATAGAGAAATCTCAGAAATATCTATAGAATTGGCCCCACTATAGCGGAATTTCACCAAGCCTATTTGAACCACACCAAGGAGGTTAAATGGAAGGAGGTAGGGACGACTGCGGAGATCGGAAGCTGAGCGATCCGACATGGCCGAAGCCTGGCTGACTAGCTGATTGGCTGCAACAATTGCTGGGAGTCTGTGATTTGTGGGAAGGAAGCAACAGTCGAAAAAGAAAAAATACCCCAGGCTAGCACGGCGAAATGTGGCTGTGTTTGCTCTTGTATGAAACCTCCTTAAGCCAAACTGTACTATTTTGCTGCCAGGTGGACACAACCGCTTTAGGCCTCTCGGAATCAGATGAGCGAATTTTTCCCAGCGTATATTCAACTTAGAGTTTATCACATAATTAGAATTTACTTTGCGTTATTCTAATGATTGATGTACGACAGTCTCTAAATTCCCAAAATGTTCTAACGCTATTTCCCATCACCATTTGCTCACTTAACATATAAATCGTAGCAAAGCGGCACAGCCCGATCTTTATGGGGCCAGGCACGTTCGATTGGACGCCAAACTTAAGCCTTCGACGCAGCTTAAGACAGAAGCTCTGGCTTTGCTTTTCTGAATTGCGCTGCAAGTGCTAAAAGCAACGCGATTACGTTGGGCCGACAGGTAACTACATATATGTTGTTATAGAGCAATGTTAAGCTGCTAATATTCTTAACCCTACAAAGAGATACCTAAGGTGCATTGCACCTCACCCTGCAGAAATTTGCATATTTATTGTTTTCAAATTTCAGTTGAGTTGCTGGAAACTTGTGACTTTTCATAAAATGGCATTTTTCATGTTTTGTGAAAAAATTAAGTGAAAATACAATACATAAGTGAAAATACCATAGATTTTATGATAAATGGTCCCTATAAAGAGAGACCCGCGCGATAGTGCACTGCACCCTGCATTCTTACGGCCGGCAGCCCCGTACGTGTCAACGTGTTTATTCTGTGTATCTGCATGTAACTTCATCCCAGGGTTATAATAACTGATGGACAATGAAGCTTTATACACATTATTTATAATAAATATGACCACCTTAGCTAAATGAGGCTACATCAGTGCAGTCGCAGTCCATTGTATACTGTATCACTGTATCAATATTGTTGTGTACACTCGTAGTACATCGATTGTTCTGCGTACGTAGACAGATCAGTCCCTGCAATACAGCAAGCGTATCATGGTTCCCGCAACACATGCACACAGCCTGCATTGGTGAGCAAACTGGCACGGTTATCGTACAAAATGTATATCGCTTTATGCTCTCTACCGTTCTCTTAGAAAAGTTCAGTTTATGGTGTTTTATTATAATTTACCGTTGAATTGATGATTCTAATTATATCTCAACTCATGTATGAATGTCTGTTGATTTTTAATCCGAAATACCAAAAAATAACTAATTTATTAGCAAATCATTAGGCTGAGGTACATTGCACCTCATCTCTCCCGTTATAACTCTTCGCTAGGGTCAATGCCCGCAACTCAATTTAACACGTCGAATCCAGCGTACCTGCTTGAAGTTTAGAACAAGTCAGGCATCGCAGGCTTCATTTCAATACCCATTCCAACGTACCCTTAATAGGTCAAGTTTGCAGCCAAGTTCACAGTAACATTTCAAAGCACTATCACTCTGCTGTAGGTCTAAGATATAATCTGGCCCCTTTACCTGATGTGCGTCGAAGTCTCTCACGAAGGAGTCCTGGGCCTGGAAGGCGCGGATGGTGGTGAGGCCGTGCAGGGAGGTGCTCAGGTGCGAGAACACTGGACTCCGGGCTGTGGGTAGTCACAATATTATTAATTGCCTTGGATGAGAGGTGCTTTGGGTGGCTCAGTAATGCCTAGCTGGAAAGGAGAATCTGATATCATACTAAGAAACAAAATTGAATTTTTGGATGGAATGTAAAGCTTTAGTGTAGCTCAACCATCAATTACAAAGGAGCACAAACGACCAAATATTGGTGATGATGGAGAAGAAATCCTAGCTTCGATTACATTATCTTTTTGGTGAAGGTATGCGCTCTCTAGTTTTTCTTGTAATAGAGCACACCATCCATTGATAAATATTTTTCCAATTCTCACCGATTCCTTCAAGACGCTTAACGTCCCTTGCAGATGCCAGGTAAACTTTCCTGACGAAAGCGAGGCCTGCTACCCAGGCCACGGTAGGCAGAACGAAGAGGGGCTGGATGACACTCACCACCACGAACACGGCAAAACTCGTGCGGATCGTCTGCAAAAAAAAAAAACTGCTCACTTCGGTCGACATAACGTATTATTAGCTGTTGTTTTAATTTGTTTGTAATTTCAATCCTGCTTAAGCGTTCGGTTCACAGTCACATGTCGAACCGTCAGGACTGGTATCCTGGATAAGTTAAATACAACCGCAGAAGCTGATCTCGAGTCAAGTTGGGGACTCGCAGGCATCTCATGTTTAAAAAAAAAACAAAAAGAGCACAAAGTCTTTACTCTTCTTTAAATCCTAAAATTTTGATAGGCATATTACTGTTTGTAACTTACTTCAGTGTATAGACCAGGGGCTTCCAACCGAAATGCTCGCACCCCCCAGGGGTGCGAGATGATCGTCTATGGGATTCGAAGTCTTGGATAAAATAAAGAAAGATACATAATTTTTTTCACAAATTTAGTGTAAATTTCATTTTTTACTTATCACCAGACGAGTTACAATTTTTCTAGTGTGTGCCACAACATATTAAAAATTTACTACAGGTGCCGGGTTGGGACCCACTGATAACGTTTCTAATAGAAATATGAGATGAGATAGGCAAATGAAACTTACGCATTCACCATGATTATGCGAAGTGGAAGAACTGACGGTTATACAAAAGTAATCGAGCCGTAAGTGTGCAAACGGCGGCAGTTACGAACAATATACATGATAGATGAAGCATTGAGAAAGACTGGCAATGACGCTTCAAAAGGAAATTTGAGATGAATTAAACAAACGAAAAGTGTACTTTTACAGAGATAATGCAAAAAGGAGGAAATTGACGCTTAAGCGAACGCTACCATATCGAACCATAATTGTACAAAGGGCTGTAGTTACAAGCAATGCATAAGGCAGGGGCTCCCAACAGGGGCTGCTCGCCCCCCACCGAGTGCTGCAAGATGACCTTCCAAGGAGAGCGAACTCTTAAATAAAATAAAGTTGCATACATTAATTTGTAAACAAATATGGTGCACATGTAATCTTTTATCATCAGATAATCATTATGTTTATAAGGGGTGCGAGAATGTAGGAAATAATTTTTAGGGATGTCAGGCTCAGAAAAGGTAGGGAACCGCTAATACAGACGTCACTCTACCATAAATTAGGGCCGCCGCAGAAGCCAAACCCCTAATTCAGCTTCTGCGCGACGTGGCGGCGATTCCAAATTTGGTTAGGGTACAAATTAGATAATTGGCGGGAGACGGACCAAGAGTCCCATTTTCAGAAAGCAGCCGGAACTTACACTCTGGCCCTCTATGAGTTATCACCGTTAAGTCGGAAAAAAGGAGACATGTGAGGAAGAAAATAAGAAGAAAATAAACTCAAGCAAGGAGTTGATCATGCCAGCACAATTAATTGCTACAGATCTGGGGAGCTCGGAGACGTTAAGTTAGTTGGGGCATGAAAGGTAATAGATTACAGTGGCTTAGAAACTTTGGCCGTTAAGAGTTTGCTACTCCTGGAGTAGTAGTTCATAGCTGGGGAGGATGTGGCTCCCAATGATTGTCAAGGCGATTTTTAAGCGCTTTCACTGACTCTGCACCGGCAAGTTTGGAGGGGAGAGTTTTCTAAATGTTCACTATGCAGTACGGGAAAAAACTACTTTCTGAGAGTAGTTCCTTTATATTTATGCTTGAGTTTCTGGCCGTTGCTTTGCGCAAGCAATCATTAAAATGTCTCTCAAAGAGTCTCGCTGTAAGCACGTCTCTGTTCAAAAGAGATTAGTCCCACTTCCTGTAGGCGACATTCGTATGACTTGTTTTGCAGCTGAGGTATTAACTTTGTTGCATTAAGTTGGATTCTTTCCATTTTATCGATATCGTTGCACTTATGTGAAGACCAGATTGCAGCAACAATTTCTAAATGCGGGCGCACTGGTGCTTTGTACAAAGGAATGATTATGTGCTCAGATTTGCTCTCGAATTCCTGGTAATGAATCCCAATGCTCAGCTTGCCCTTTTGAGACTCCTATCAACTTGATAACTGTGTTGCAGATTATTTGTGATAGTTCTTCACAGACCACGCTGTTGGGTGACAGCTGCTAGTTTTCCAATGGAGCTGAATGGTTCGCAAACGCCGGCCCAACGTGCATGACTGAACAATTTTATCGGCATTAAAGCTGATCAGCCAAATTGCGGGCCATGCCATGAGGCGACCATGGTATCGTTGGAGCTCATTTCTATTCACGGCTGGTGGGCATAGTTTAGTGTCATATGTAAGTAGACTGCTTTACTGCGGAGGCTAAGACCAAGATCAGCGATGTTAATTATGAACAGAAGTGACCTAAGCACACTACCTTGCGGGACCACAGATGGGACCGGCGTTCAGTCGCTCGATCGTCCCTCCTATCATCTTCACTCGCTGCTGGCGACCGGTGAGCCATGCTCGGACCCAGTGTGAATAATCTCCCTGGATGCCATAGGCTTCCATTTTTTCTAAATTACCTGTTGATGGGGGGGACTCTGTAAAATACCTGTAGGATGTCTAGGTAAGCGAGGTTTATAAATTTTAATTGTCTCTAATTTTCATAACTTTCGAAAAGAAATCCAGTAAGTTAGTTAGGTAGTTTCTTCTATCTCGGAAGACTTGCTGGGTGGCAGAAATGAGCTGGTATATCCTCAGGTGGTCAGTGATGCGCTTCTTCAAGAGGTATTCGATGGTTTTGCAGATGACTCAGGTAAGACTGATTGGTCGATAGTTACTGTAACTTTAGTTATCTCCCGTCTTTTGTATCGGGATTACATTAGCAAGTTTCCAAGTTTGTTGAATTTCTCTCGTGCTTAGAGACCGATTAAATATTTTGAGCAACGGCGCTGTGAGGGCTGGTGCCATTTTCCGTAGAATACGAGGAGAAAGATAATCTGGGCCAATGCATTGGTACACATTCAAGTGGGTCAGTTCTTGACAGTGTAATAATTCCTAAGGTTTTGGGGCTGAAAGGTTAGTATTTCGTAAAGATGGCGGGAATTTGCATTTTGAGAAATAGGGAGAATTCAGTACCTTTCTTCTTTTAGTTCCAATTAGTTCAACTCACACGGTAGCGTGACCTA
>LQNS02278101.1:1591816-1602268 GCA_001587735.2 Parhyale hawaiensis
CCGCCAGTAGCTGGACTCACCTTTCCAGACCCCACAGGATCCACCACCGCCAGTAGCTGGACTCACCTTTCCAGACCCCACAGGATCCACCACCGCTAGTAGCTGGACTCACCTTTCCAGACCCCACAGTATCCACCACCGCCAGTAGCTAGACTCACCTTCCCAAACCCACAGGATCCACCACCGCCAGTAGCTGGACTCACCTTTCCAGACCCCACAGGCCCCACCACCGCCAGTAGCTGGACTCACCTTTCCAGACCCCACGGGCCCCACCACCGCCAGCAGCTGGCCCGCCTTGACACTGGCGCTGATGCCCTTCAAGACGTTTGCTTCAGAGCCTGTTGACCAAGTGCCGGCAAAGTTCTTCACTTGCACACCAATGTCCTGTTCATAGCAAGATAACTTGTTCTCAACCCATGCATAGTAGATAAGTTACGCGAGTGAAACTTCACATCAGCCACATGTGGCGTAATATAGGCATTTTCCTCAGGATATGGCGGTTGAACCCCATATGAATAAAATAAAATAAAATGGCGGTTGAACCGTTCTTTAGAGAGGAGCGTGATCCTAACGGGGCTACTACATGACTGAATATTTTTGGCCAATACCTGTCAAAATGGATCAAATAGATATATTAGTTATTAACGTAAATGAAAATACAATACTGATGTCAAGCATTTTAATTTGTTATATTAAAAATTGTAGCAGCTGTTCTCCAACATAGGAAGCGAAATAGAGATTGTTACCGAACAAGATCGAAAATAGAGGATGCATGCTGACTAGTACTGAAGAATGATGTCCCAGAGGCTGAAAGAAAGCTAGATAGTAACCTACCGGATACCGTTAGGGGAGCGACTCCAGATAACATTGGACACGGGCGTAAAATGTAAAAGGATCATCGACTTGTGCTGCAGACTCAAGTTCAGCAAACTCTCTAGGCTTCACTTGTGAAGATCTTCAGAGCCATAATAAATCGTGTTACAGGTGTTAGCAGAAGCCCGATTATGCTTGAGACAGCTAGAAATTCAACTTGATAAAATGGGATTTTTCAATTTACGGTAGTTGTCGTGTGAGTATTTCGTCTTTGACGCCATAGCTCCGATAATATGTGATCGACTGCAGTCGTGTAGTTCTTTGGAGCCAGCGGGCCTCTACCTGCAGCACGAACCAAAGTATGTGGATGTCCTAGCTGGGGGTACGGTCAAGTTGACTTTACCTTTACGGCAGATGTATTATTAATTACCTTAGTCATCTCGAAAGAACTTGCGCTTGGGTTGACATCTGCTAGTTGCGGCAATTCCTCAAGCGCAAAAAATACCTGGAAGCAGAATTAGACACGTCAGCGTTTAGTAGCATTACATTCTTCTTCAAGTCTCCTTGCCTGCAATGTTTGTTGCGACCTCGAGAGAAAGAATGGGAGAATACATATAGCACGTGAAAGAAAACGAGTCACTTCTGACAAACAGGGAAAGAAGTAGCGTAATCAGGTGAGTAGGTATAGAACAGAAGAAGCACAGTAAGCACAAAAAAAACAACAACCGCAAAGACCCGCATCTTTCAGTGATCACAAGCGCAATGCAGTTTACGTTCAATATTAAGTGCAACTGCAATTTTTTTCACATGCGCTTAAAACTTGACTTGAATGATTCTGATAGGAAAACGTCCGTGTATGAAGTTCTCAGGTTACATAACACGGGAAGCGCGAAAGTTCTCAGGTAACGTTAAACGGGAAGCGCGGAAGTTCTCGGGTAACGTAACACGGGAAGCGCGAAAGTTCTCAGGTAACGTAACAAGCGGGTCCAGCCAGAGACTGCTCACCAAAAAATCAGTGGGGGTGACTAGCACACGAGAAGAGGTGTTCACGACAAAAGCTGCTCCCGCCTGCGAATTCTCGCCCCGCTGGCGGGTGCAAGGTGGGGACAACAGAAAGAGACTTTATTACTGACCCATCGGGCCCTCATCAGAAGCGTCATGCTTTACGTTGCCCCGCTTCGGTTTCCTAATGGCTCAAGAACCGCCGTGAGTAAGCTACAGGCGGTACAGAATGCAGTCCTCCGCATAGTCACCGAGTCCCACCGCATCGCTCCGGCGCATCACCTCCACCAGGAGGCCTCAACCCTACCAGTTGGCGACAGTCTAGGATTGCTGTCAAAACAGCATCTCCTCAGCGTATCGCGGGTACATCATCTTGCCCATGGCGCTATCATGGCCCCCTTCGGCACGCGCCGTATTCGACACACTCTCCAATCAAAGTTTGAAATAGACATCGCTGCCCTTCTTAGAGATGGGATTCTCCCTCTCAAGCAGTATCGCACTGTCCTGAGTGTATTGCACACCTCTGCTGTTGCAACGGCAGCAGCTGGATATCCCTCCAGTAGAGTTCAGGGCTATCAATGCCCTCCTCTCTGTGCGGAGGAGTCTCTAACTCCCCAAATCATTCCGAACTACCTTCTCCAAGCAATGCTCTGGCCACTGTTCGGCCTTAGCGGATAATAAGTTCCGAACGCGGACGGATCGACGAGCCCTCCTGTCAACTCGGCCGATTGGACGAACGTTCGTCACCTCTTCTCGTGTTCTAGTAACACAGTAGACAGCAGAGGAAGCTCGCTTGTGAAACTATTATGTGTACCGGTCTCTATAGAATGAACTAATTCAATATTACGATTTAGAATAGCACACCGAAGTCTCCTGCTATCGAGACTCACCTCGAAGCGCCTGCAAGAGGCCAGAGTCTCGGCGCCGGCGGCCAGGGCGAGAGGGAAGAACTTCTGCATGGTCACCCTGAGATGGTCGAACAGCAGCAGAGCGACAAACGCCTGTTTAGAACATGGAGGTCTGAGCCCGCATAGCGACAGTATATTATCGATTGCCAAGACGAGGGCGAATTAAACTGATCTCATTAGCTTCAACTTGAACAGAGCTTCAGAGAGGAGCTTTTGCTTCGTGACCTTGTATTGTGTGGCAGGTGTATGGCGCAATCTGCTTACCGCTTGAGACGCCAGAAAACTACATTTGAAAAGCATAATTGAGTTTTTGGCAGCCTCAAGAGAAATCAGTCAGATTTTAGCTCTATCTATACCAGGCGGCTGTGCATCTTCGCTACAGAAGCTATTTCCCCCGTTTTTTGGGAGCCAAGACTTTAAAAAAATTAGAAAGATTATTGATTCATATGCATTCAATACACGCTGCATTGTACTAAACGGATGCCAAGCCTATTGGTAGCAAAGTACTATTTAGGCAAATGTTAAATAACAAAAATAAACAATGATACTGCTGACAAAATCAGAACATGAAGCTACATACAGTAAGGATAATAAAGTGCCGCTTGGCGCGAATGGGCTGTGACAGAGAGAAGCAGAGAGAAAGGGGAGACCCGCTGCCTCACAGGGCAGTTAGGCGGTTCACACCGTCACGCACAGTTAGGGACAGCTAGGCCTGGACGGACGAGACGAGACATGAGGGGTGGTACACTCCTCGACTCCCGCCGAATTCGTCTTCAAGCAGCACAAAATACTTAATTGGTATGATAGCATTACAAGCGCTATCAGCAGAAAAATTTATTACATGAAACAGTGGAGAATGATTAAAATTATGCCGTAGCTGGGTCTGGAAAAAAATCACCGCAAGGAGCCTGACTATATATAATTCCGTAACATAATTTAAAAAAAAAGTCTGTGATTCCCGAATTGTTTTTATTCCTATTGGCAGGTCGTTCCAATATTTGATTGCTCTGTACGTTGTACGTAAAAGATTGCGGTGATTTAGTTTTGGTGAATATTGGAATTGAAATATTCTCGGTAGTGCATAATCTTGTCTGATGGTGATGGTCAATTTGCTGATGTTCTATTTTATTTTCAAAATAAAGATGGCGGTCCTGTCATAGTACATGAAAAAGCTTAACAGTGGTAAAATAGAGAATAATCTTCTCGGAGGTTAAAAGAGAAGTTAACGGAGCGGTAAGGAGCGCCAGCGCTCTGTACTAATTAAGCTGCGTGGACCTTCCTCTTGTTCCCAGCACCTGTGGCTCCCCAGGCCACCACACCGTACGCCAGGTGCGGGTATACGAGGCTGTAATATAACTTTAGTTACGAGTGAGATGGTAAACAGTGAGCTAACTTATACATAATACCTGTTGCTCTGGTAACTTTTGATGAAACATTTCGAATATGATCGTTAAAACTCAAGTGGTCATCTATATAGATCCCTAGGAATTTGAAACTATGAACCCGCTTGATTTCCTGCTCGCGTATTTGGATGCATTTATCACAGGTTGAATTATGTGTAATGACCATGTAATTTGTTCGATCACTATTTAGAGATAGACGGTTTACCTTGAGCCATAAATCTACTTGTTCTATATAGCTCGCTGTCCTCCACAATGGAGACTCAAATAGGAGAAGGAATTAAAAAAACATTTGGTAGATCAAGTAGAATAGGAAATTCAACCCTGGAGGAACAGCGTTGCATTAGAGCAGTTAATCTGGGAAGAAAAGGAAGGAGAAGTCCATGGATATCAGGAGAAACAGGTAAAAAAATGGACAAAAGAAAGCAGAGGAAAAAAAAAATGATATCCCTAGGGAAAACTAATGGTCTCATTTCAAGTGGGACTGCACTGCGGTGAAAATAGACTCCATGATAAAATATAAATAAAATGACAACAATAATATACGTTATGAAATAAACGCACTTTCTCAACAGTGATCGCGTTGCCTGCCAGGACGTAAGGCAAAAGAGTTACCATGAGCATCACCATGGTTGCGCTGGAGAAGAAAGTGTTGTTGGTGGCCCTTAGGTAGTTGGACCATTTTATTACATCCATTTCACACCTGCGGGAAATGGAGGTTGTCTCAACCCTTTATCTAGTGCCTGCTGTAAATAATTGTAAAGGCAAAGTTAACTTGAGGGTGCAATTCGAATAGGAACTCCACCTGCATTGGTTCATACTGGAGAGAGATGTGTAATTACCTCTGTCGATCTGTCTGTCTTTCTGTCTGTCACCAAGATAACTCAAAAAGTTATGGATGGATTTTGACGAAATTTACAGGAATTTTTAGGTATGTTAGGAGGAACAGATGATGAACTTTTGGTGAAGATCCGTCCATCCGTTTGTTCGTTTGTCTGCCTCATTTTCTCAATGCCATAACTCAAAAAAGTTATGGACGGATTTTTATGAAATTTACATGAGTTGTTATGTATATCTCAAAGATAAACGCCCTATATTTTGTGATGATTTGTTTGATCGTTCGTCTGTTTGATTTTATATTTGTTAGCGCTATAACTCAAAGAGTTTTGAGTGAATCTGTATGATACACACAGGCATTGTTAGTAATGTTAAAAGACATGAATGGTTAAATTTTGGTGCAGGTCGGTTGATTAGTTTCTATGTTTGAATTGTGTTTGTCATAATGTTTGTTACGTAATAACTCAAAAAGCTTTAAATGGATCTTTATGAAATTTGCAGGAGTTGTTAGTAATGTTAAAAGATACAAATGATCAAATTTTGGTGCAGATCGGTTGGGTCATTTGTATCTTTAACTTATGTTTGTCATAATGTTTGTTAGTAGCATAACTCAAACAGTTATGAAAGGATCATAGAAAAATTGCAGAAACTCTTGATACTATTAAAAGGCACAAATGATTTGATTTTAGAGTTGATACAAAAGAAATCATGGTTTCAGAGTAAATTTGAATTTTTCGTTACCGTTGCCTTACTTAGCGGAGGTATGCACTCTCAGAGTGCTCTAGTTATGAATTGTAGACCTGAAACTGAATTTCGATATAAGCAATACATAGCTAGAGCACTCCGATATACTTCCGCCAATCAAGGTAAAAGTAATTGAAAATTCAAACTGATCCTGAAACTCTGATTTCCTTTGTATCAACACCAAAATCTAATCAGTGGACCTTTGACGGTAATATAATAGCTACTGTAATTTGTTGAAGATCCGTCCATAACTTTTTGAGTTTTGCTGCTAACAAACATTCTGGCAAACACGAGCCTAACATACAAACGAAAAAACCGATCATCTCTAAAATATAATCAGTTATGTCTTTCAACCTTGCAAAAAAAAATTCCTCTAAATTTCATAAAGATCCGTTAATAACGTTTTGAGTTCTTTTGCTAACAAGCATGAAATAAAATACAGAGACAAAGAAACCAACGAATTCACAGATTGTCAGAAAACCTTGGTTATTTACTCTTTATAATATAACAAACAACTATGGAAATTTCATGAAAATTCGTCCATAACTTTTTGAGTTATTGCATTAAGAAAACAGAGATACACAAACAAACGGATGAACGGATATAGACCAAAAGTTAATCATCTGTTACTTCTATACCATACCTAACAATCACTGTAAATTTTGTTGAGATCCGTTATCTTAGATATCTTAGTGACAGACAAACAAATAGACTGACAAAGAGACAAACTCAGCGAAAACATAACCTGCTTGGCGGAGCTAATCAAGTGTATTTTATAATGCTTAAGAAAAACTATTTACTCATTTCTTGTGCAAGTGCTTTCGACGCCAAAACCTAATAATAACCGAGAGATGCCAGCTAGGCACAAGGAGATATTACTGCAGTCGTTCGCAAACTGTTAGAGCTATGGC
The DNA here is from genome assembly GCA_001587735.2 of Parhyale hawaiensis. NCBI lineage: Eukaryota > Metazoa > Arthropoda > Malacostraca > Amphipoda > Hyalidae > Parhyale > Parhyale hawaiensis. The sequence goes on from LQNS02278101.1 coordinate 1,598,432, forward strand.
GTCAGTGTGGGAAGACACTCGCAACAACTGCGACCCACCCGTCCCAAGCATCGCAATAATTCAGCAACCTGGACGGCAAGCGATTATTGGTAACACAACGAGGAAACGCAGCAAAACAGCTTCTCACAATGCAAATGCTGCCACTTCAATGCAAAAAGTGATTTTTCGTTCAGGCAGTAAAAAGTGAAAGCATTCGCTATAGGCAGTGGTTTGGTGCTTCATACGCGTGTTACAGAATGTAATGGTTTGCGTTTCAGCGTGATATAGTGAGCCTTTGCTTAGGTACAACCTGGAATTGGTCATCTGGGTCAGTCAGTAAGTACTAAAGATTTGCTTACTTTCTGGGAAAAAAATTCGTTATGGTGCCCAGCTGTGGTCATATCTTGTACTAACAGATCAAAACCAAGTTGTAGCAGTAATAAGTTTACTCGCCCCGTAATAGTAAGTCCCATCGCGCCGAATTTTCGGTGATAATTTTTTATTTTAGTTTTTCTGCTAGAAGTTCTATAGATCTCCAGTGGCTAGTGCGCTTCTACTGGCAGGAAATAGGGTGCAGAGACGAGCTGTGTAGAGGACCTACTTAGCTTGTCAAACTAACTTCGTCCGCAGGAACTGCGGTCAGTTGCAACATTTGTGAAAAATAGCCCTCGTGACAACCCGGGGTAAATGAGGCTCACATATATTCTGATAGGGAAAGGGCCAGACAGAATAAAGCAGATCAAGAGCAGCTAACACAGCGGAAGGAGGCACCAGTTTGAACGCAGGTGAAGGCACCTTTACTTCTCATGAAGCTATAGCTGCGAACCGGCATGCAGTTATGCCAAGGTCTCACTCTGCGGTCGCAGGCTCAACTTCTGAGTGAAGATTCAGCCCGCACGTTGTTCATGCCGCCGACTACCACAGCGTATCGGGAGGACGTGCGAGCTAAAAATCCATACATAAGTTGAGCGTGAGCTTGAACAGTGCGTCGCCGGCGTTGTGAGTGGACGTTCAGTTCGCACGTTCTTAAACATATTGGGTCTCCAGAGGCAGCTTGAGTACGGAATTTCTCTATGACGTACGAGCTGAACGCCCGTGCGGTTGTAAGCTGAGCTTGTGATTGTAAATACAACTAGAGCACTCCGAGAGGGCATACCTCCGTCAAGTGAGGCAACGGTAACGAAAAACTCAATTTAGCTTTGAAACCATGTTTTCCTTTGTATCAACTCCAAAATTTAATCATTTGTGCCTTCTGATGGTATTAACAGTTTGTGCAATATAAAGATCCGCTCATAACTTTTTAAGTTATGCTGCTGCAAACATTATGACAACATGAATCAAACATAAAAACGAAGGAACCGATCTGCACCAAAATCGAAACATTTATGTCTTTTAACATTACTAACAACTCCTAAGAATTTCATAAAGATCCATTCATCATTCTTTTGAGTTATTGTGCTAACGAGCATACACCTTTACACCTTTATTGTTTCCAAAGTGCACGTGCAAGAACCTAAAATACAAATTAAAATCATTATCACATCCATTGTATAGGAAACAAGCCCTCGAAAAGTATTGACACTTATTGGGCACATATCATAAAAGACGATACTGTCTTCAACAGTAGTTTTTAAATGCTTTTTTGAATAACTGGTGTGACAGGTTCGATTAGATTTTCTGTGAGCTCATTATAAGCAGCAACTCATTACATCTATTATTTCTCATGTGGTAATGACTTGTTGGCAGCAATGGAATAAAATATGAAGCGAAATAATTTGTTTCACCAGCTATCACCATTGGGATGAATTTCAGTAAAAAACATCGATAAACATCATTAAACTTCAATAACCCTAATTTTTGGTACATGGTATTTGTATGCATCAAGGGTACATTGTTAGCAACTCTTTTTACATTCAATATAATCCTAAGAACATCGTTTGCTAATGTCATTATTCGCCTTTTTGCATTTTCAGTTGCCCCGTCCCAAATGATGATAGCATATGACAGCTGTGAGTAAAGCAAAAAATAATACAATGATAGTAACGCATCTCTCGATAAAAACTTTGATACAGCATAAATGGCACCTTTGGCCTTGCATAGTTTGTCGCACAGTAGAGATATGTGAGCAGAGAAACTAAGTTTACTGTCAATAACAACTCCTAACTAGAGCACTCTGAGAGCGCATATCTCCGCCAAGTTAGGCAACGGTAGCAAAAAATTCAAGTTGACTCTGAAACCATAATTTTCTTTGTTTAACTCCAAAATCTAATAATTTGTGCCTTTTGATAGTAATAATAGCTTGTGCAATTTTTTTGAAGATCCGTTCATAACTTTTTGAGTTATACTGTTAACAAACGTAATGACAAACATGAGTCAAACGAACAAACCGATCTGCAACAAAATTTAATCATTATGTCTTTTAACATTACTGACAACTCCTATAAATTTCATAAAGATCCATTCATTATTTTTTGAGTTATTGTGCTAACAAACATAAAAAGAAAAACACTGACAAACGAACGAACGAACAAACAGATCATTACCAAAATTTGCTGTATACCTAACAACTCATGTTAATTTCATCAGAATCCATTCATAACTTTTTGAGTTATGGCATTGAGATAATTGAGGCAGACAAACAGAGAAACAAACAAACAAGCGGATAGACATATCTTCACCAAAAGGTAATCATCTGTTCCTTCAAACATACCTAACAATCCCTGTAAACTCTATCCAAATCGGTTCATAACTTTTTGAGTTATCTTGGTGACAGACAGACAGATAGACAAACACGACGAAACATAACCTCCTTGGCGGAGGTAAATATTGAAATGAATTTACCCACTCTACCTGTACGCCATTTAAAAATACGTTAGGTGGTGCATTCACTTTCCTAGAGCTAAAATTAAAAACAGTGACAAACAAACGAACGAACAACCAAATCACTCGAAAAATTTGGTCATATTCTCTTCGTAATATACCTAATAATTCATGTATATTTCATAAAAATCCATCCCTAACTTTTTGCGTTATGAGGCAGACAAATAAACAAACAAACAAACAAACAAAAAAATTAATGGACGGATCTTCACCAAAAGTTATCTGTTCCTCCCAACGTACCTAACAATCCTTGTAAATTTCATCAAAATCTGTCCATAACTTTTTGATTTATCTTGGTGACAGACACACAAACAAACAGATAACAGGACAAACCCGACGAAAATTTAGCAGCCTCATTGGCGGAGGTAAATATAGGTAGCTACATCATATCTACGCTATGGGGGCACATTCGAGTGGGTCGTCAAAGTCAACTTAAGCCAAACCCACATGATCGGACTTGTCCATATATATATATATATAGACAGGAACCTTAGCGTCATCCCTTTAATTAAATCATGTTGTAGGTGTTAGAAGCAGTTAGGTTATGTTGACGACTGACATCTCCACTTTACTGAGTAAGACGAAGTTCTTGGTATTCTCGCAGGTAACTGATTAAAAGTCAATGACTAAATCTTGAAATATCAACTCAAAGGCAGGGCACCTGTCTATAGATTCGGACAAGTCAAGCCTGAAAGGTTTAATGTCGGTACTCAAGAGAACGCGCAAACAGTGTGTCCCAGTATCTATACTATTGAAGAACTAATAGCGCAGGTATTTAAATGCTGCATCAAATTGCGTAAGCCACCTGCGAAGCAAAAGATTACAACTCCCACTACCACCGTTTATATTATATTTTCTGCTGCGACCAAAAGCTCCAGGTACTCAAATGTCCCACTAACTTGCGGACGTGGGCCACCAGAGCGGCGAATGGATGCTCCCAAGCAAACATTTTGATGACCCGCATGGCCTGGATGACCT
>LQNS02278101.1:1606372-1623393 GCA_001587735.2 Parhyale hawaiensis
TTGCGAGATTCCTACGTCGAAGCGCTTCACTCACCTCCAGAAAATCCCACAAGCACATGGGCATCAGATCATCAATCTGCCCCATGTCTTTCGTGAAGCGATTTAAAATCTCTCCTGTGAACAAACGAAAATCAGCAGGTACACAGTCACTGAGATTTCATGGCTGCCTTTAGTAGCATAGTACATCGTCTATGTGACATGACCTACGATTGGACCGAGCATCCACATGAGAAATACATGAGTTTTGTTTTTAAAGTAAAAGTACATCAATACGCCTCAATTTACGTCGCCAGTATTCACGAAAGTGCTGATTCAGGAATATATTTTAAAATCAAAGACTTCCACTTATAAATACTTGTAGGATACTGCACCTATATATGTTCGAAGCAATAACTTTAACAACACCCCCCCCCCCACACAGGATCAACACGCATGGGAACAGCAAGTTCCCATGAAGAACAGAAAAACACAATAAAGCATGAGCAAGTAGGAGTATAAAATCGAGAAGGAAGCAAAGTGGGCACGAAAGACAGACGTCCCAAAGGCCTAGCTAATGGCTGAGGTAACCTACACGGGCGAGTGACTGCGCTCGTTAATTCTAGCTCCAGTATGAGTGAAATATCAGTAGACCTATCAGTCCAGACTCTAGGGGGTGTCTGTGTGCATTTCTTGTTCACGGTTCTACCATGTATTTTCCTATTCCATATGATGAGGAAATTGAAAAAAAGTTGGGTAGAACTTTCGCAACTGGTACATTTTTGAGGGAGGGCATGGGGGACACAAAATTATCAATTGTGGACTGATTGTTCTGAAACTTGCTCAGTATATGTATTTTTGAAAAACAAACATGTTTTGTTAAAACAACTTTTTTTATTTAGGCCTTAGTTTTAGAGATAATGGGGTTTACATATAAATATATATGTAGGTATATTTTAGAAAATTCAAAAGAATAGAACTCAATGAGTTTTCATGCTAGAATAAAAACAGTGACAGTTTTGAAATCCTTGGAACATTTCTAACAAAACTGTAGAGCTGGATATTCAATTTTGCTTTCATAATATTTATTTATCACAGCTCAAAACCGAATCCCTTTATTATTTTTGCCTATGTTTTAGTTAGCGATTGCAAGGAAATAGAAAATGGAGAATCCAGCTGGAATGAAAAAATATTATGAGGGAAAAATGGAAAATCCAGCTCTATAGGTTTGTTAGGAATGTTTCAAGGATTTCAAAACTGTCATTGTTTTATTCTAGTATGAAAACGCATTGAATACTATTCGTTCGAAATTTCCGAAATAAACATATTTATATATAAACCCCATTATCTCAAAAACTAAGGCCTGAATAAAAACGTTGTTGGGAACTAAATATGTTTCTTTTTCAAAAACAAAACTTCTCAGCAAGTTTCAGAACAATCGGTTCACAGTTGATAATTTTGGTCCCCCCCCCCCATGCCCCCTCAAAAATGCACCAGTAGCGAAAGTTCTACCCAACCTTTTTTCAATGTCCTCATCATATTGAGTAGGAAAATACATGGTAGAGCCGTGAAAGAGAAATGTACACAGACACTCCTCTAGAGTCTGGACTATATCTTAATCAATGAAAATATTGTTTGCATGAAAAAGTACGGTACTCTACCTACAGTATTACAAGATGATAATACATCCTTCTTTAGTCGTCCTGTCTTACAGTTCAATGACATTTCTGATAAGGTCGGGAACACTGACAGAAAAGGATCTTAAAAGTTCAAGCCTCAACATAACTTACAAGAACTTGAAATCCACTGACCTTAGCTGTGATGCGTCATAAGTAAAAGGATCTTTAGCTATCGAGTCGTTCTACAGCCCAAGAAACAAACAAGTGAGGTATCAAATGTCTTACCAATGGGCCTAGTGTCGAAAAACTTAATAGGCACTCGTACAATAGATCTGAACATGGTGTCGTGCAGGCGACGGGAAGATCTGGTGCACATGTAGAAGAAGACCAGCGTACGTATAAGGGACAGCACCACTATACTGCTAATGAAAACTGAAAAAAATGTTAACATATGCTTCAGAACTTGGGTTTCTTGCACATAGAGGCAAAAGTATAACACATCTACAAATAAATGCGCAAAAATATCTAAATAGACAAAGGAACAAGTAAGGATTCGTACTATGTATTTTTAAAATATCTTTGCTCTATGTAAAGAAAAAGCAGAAAGAAAAATCACTGTCACTGAACAGCAGAACTCCATAGTTCGAGTGTCAGCAGAAAAAAGACATTTTGAGCAATACGTAAAGAGTATGACATACCTATTGTATTTACATAAAAATTCAAACCGTCATCGCTAGTTGTTTGTTCAAAGATATGTATATGCAAAGTGATATAAGATGGTATAAGCAGAGAAATTTACGTCTCAGTTTGTTTTATCTTCCGCACTTGGAAAAAATTCGTAACGGAAACCCAATTGTTAGATGTTAAAGTAAAACTTGAGCACTCTGAGAGTGCATACCTCCGCCAAGCAAGACAACGGTGACAAAAAAATCAAATTGATTGTGAAACCAAGATTTTATTTGTATCAACACAAAAATTTAATCATTTGTGCCTCTTAATAGTATTAACAGTTTCAGTGATCGATGATTTTTTTGAGTTATGCTGCAAACAAACATTCTGGCAAACATTAGTCAAACTCACAAACAGACCAACCGATCATCACCAAAATTCAATCATTTATGTCTTGTAATATTACTAATAACTCTTCTAAATTTCATAAAGATCCATTCATGAATTTTGGAATTATTGTGCTAATAACCATAAAATTAAAAACAGTGACGAACGAACAAACAGATCAATACAAAAGTTTGGTCATTTACTCTTCGTGTAAATTTCATAAAAATCTGTCCGCAACTTATTGAGTTATGACACTAAGAAAATTCAGGCAAACAAACTAGCAAAAAACAAACTCCATGAATCACATGCTCTTAACGGCCAAGCTTCAGAGGCCACTTGAATCTACAATCTTCTCTCATTCACCCAAACTAGCAAGACGTCTATAAGCTTTACAGCTCAACTGCCATTAATCGTGCTTGCGGGCGTGCATGTTGTCTGGCTGAGATTATTCCCCCTTTTTCTACTTTTGTACTTAGTCATCTGTTGCAGCTGACATAATGGCAATAGCTCATAGAGGGCCGGAGCGCAAGTCCCGATGTTTCTCTGGAAATGGGACTCTTGATCCGTCTACTGCCACCTATCTAATCTGTTCTAAAACAAAAAATATAAACAAACGAATGAACGGCCGTCACCAAAAGTAAATCATCTGTTCCTTTTAACATACCTAGCAATCCCTGTATATTTCGTGACAGACAGAAAGAAAGACAGACAAAGAGATAGACAGAAAAGCTCAAAAAAAAAACAGAAGCTCCTTGCTGGAGGTAATATGTATGCCATGAGCTTCGTCTCGACTTCAGAGGTAAAATTCTAGTTCGAGTATCGACCCAGATCGAATCTTAGAATTTATACATGTTGCGTGTTAATTTCCACAGCTTGGAATGAGCCTGCGTATCAGATATTGTTCAATAAAAGTTTAGCAATATTTTCTTGCTTTAAAATATCAAAATGACTCATGCTGCTCACATTTTCTGTTGTTGTACTGGTTTTGATCTAAAGGTAACGAGCAGATCGGATGTGCAATGTTTAAAGACTAGGAATGGGCCAGAGACAAGATATAAAACAATTTTCTAAATGCGGGTTCACACAGCAGCCAATTTGTTGTCAAGCGTATGACTCGGTGTCCTAATGCGTGGCTGCGACCTTTGACACAGCAGAAAAGTGCACAAGTTTCCAGGTTCTCATCCACTCCAAATTTAGAGATATTATGAAATAATGTCATATACTTAATTTTACCTAATAATGTTTTCTAAATGAGGCTACAGAATAAAAGTTGACAGCTCTAGTTAACAAAGTCAATAATTTAAAAGCGTGACATCAGGACAAGGCTTTATTCAACAAACAATGCTGATAAGTTAATATGCGCTTCATATTGGATATTATGAAAATCGACACTCGGCAAAGCGAGTTCTGCGACGTATCCAGAACTCTGTGGTGATACCGTCTGCGTCGCGGCTGATGGAGGCTATCATATTATGTAGCACAACTTTTCGTGGCCAAGCAGTTGTGCTCACATAGACACTATAGAGCGTGCATTCAGACGCCCACTTACTGTATATGCCATGCTAGCTGGTGCAGCAAAAATCGCCGGTATAGAGTGTGCATGATTGGCAGAACACGGATTTCATCTCGTTAGTAGCGGGTAATGATGCGAAATACCCGCTTTTGAGGGTAACCTACCCTCGATCGCGGCTCCCCTCGCGCGTGAGCTTCCGGTTTATAACGGCTAATGCAAACCAGGGGCGCAAACCGGAAGTGGGCGGGGCCTGGGAAACCGGAAGTAGGTGGGGCCGGAGCCTACCCCCAAAAGCGGGTATTTCGCATCATCACCCACTACTCACGTTGCTATTTTGTTATATCGAAATTTATTATACTTGTTAATTATTTTATTTTCTCATACCCAATCAAAAATTTAGAGGCGTGTATTCGATGCTATCTAATAACGACCACTAAGTACTCATAGGCAGCAGATAAACGTGCACAAATTTTCGACTGGGTAATAATTCTTAGCAGTTATAGCACTCTTCGAAATGTCCAATGAACTAGACAATGAACGTATGTTTGCTTTCAAGCTCCTTAACCGGCTGGAGCAAAGTTCCTCAGCCGCACGCCATCAGCTATTAGAATCAAACTAGCGCAAGGAGTCCGATTGGCGTGGCTAAGAACGCAAAGCAACTTTGCCAAATCTCACTTAAGCGCGTGGTATACCTTGTCTCAATCGATAAAATTATATTTATATTCAAAAATTTAAAATGCATTAGATAATAGTTTTGATTTGGCACTTCTGCGTTCGATTCGGCCCGCCCCTAAAGGACTGATTACGCTGGTTTGACTATAACTTACTGCAGTAGATGGTCATGGAGCGGAGCGAGGCAGCCTTTTGCTGCTCATAATCCGGAAAGACTCGCAGTGTGTGAAAAGAAGCTTGTTCCTCCTGCACCTCGTTTGTCCTGCGAGAAAAAAAATAAAGAAACCTTAACTTAGAAATGCAAAGATGGATCCGTAATCTGACAGGCGAAAAATTAGCGAAATACATAACTTTCTTTAAACATTTCAGTCTAAAATCGAGAAAACGAGGAAATTATTAAATGCTTTATAATGCTGTCAGCTGCTGTATTCAATTCCTCTGTGCTATTTCCATCGAAACGATTCGTTCTCCAGTAACGTTAGTACTTTCACTCCATTACTAGATACAAAACAGTGTGTGTGTTTGTTTCAGTGCCAAAACTAAGCCTTCGAGACTTGACTTGTCCGAAATTTCAAACACAAACTCTGGCTTTGCAAAATTGAACCGTACTAGAAGCAACTCGATGACACTGAATAGGCTGAAAACTCCATTTTAAGGAGCAAGGTTGAGGTTTTTTCTAAGTCTCAAGGGCAACCAACTAAGTAAGGGTCAATGCGTAAAAACTCAATTCGATGCTTCGATGCAAGAGCACCTGCCTGAGTTTCAGGTAAGTCAAGCCTAAAAGACTTACTTTCGGTGCCCAATCGAACGTGCCCAATGTGTCCTTTAGGTCTTGGTTGGGTTTCTAAATATTTATTAAGTGTAGGCCAAACACTAGATATGTCATGTAGACCTTGAATGAGAGATCTAACAGTGAAGTTCAGCATTAACTTAGGGCGTGTTTGACTGGGCGCCGAGATTAAGACATCAAGGCTTGACTTCTCCGAAACTTCAGACAGAAGCCTTGGCTCTGTCGCGTCGAATCGTGTTGCAAGTGCTTGGAGCAACCTTAGTACGTTAAAAAAACTCTATTTTACTGAGCTGGACTGAGCTTCTGGGAGGCTGAAAATTAACTGATCAGATTAGATTAGATGGGCGGCAGTAGAGTAACCAACAGGCCCATTCCCAAAGAGACGCCGGAACTTACGTCCCGGCCCTCTATGAGCTATTGCCATTATGTTAGTAGGATATAGAGGACTGGAGGAAAGAGAAGACAAAAAGGGGGAGGAATCTCAGCAAAAAAGATTGCGAATGCACGCACGCACAATCAATAGCTGCTAATATGCGGAGCTTAGAGACTGCAAACTGTGTAGTTGGAGCGCAATAGAGAAGAAGACAGATTAACATGGCCTCTGAAGCTCTGGCCGTTAAGAGTTTGCGACTCCTGGAGGAGTTCTTAGCTGTGGATGATGTCTCTCTCAATGTATGTAAAGAAGATTTTTAAACGCGTTGACTGACTCCGCACCAAATGCTGACAATAAAATACGGAAAGAACTTAAGGTAGTTCTTCGAGCTTTATGCTTGAATTTTTGAGTGTTGTTTCGCAAGCAATCGTTGAGGTCTCTTTCAAACAGTCCCGTTGTAGGTACGCCGTTGAAGCCATTCAACTACTTGAATGTTTCTATTAGTTTCTCCCTGAGTTGTCTTTGCTCGAGAGAGATCAGACCCAGTTCTTTAAGGCGACATTCATACGGCTTGTTTCGCAGCTGAGGTATCAATTTCGTTGCTCTGCGTTGGACTCTTTCCATGTTATCGATATCTTTACGCACATGTGGCGACCAGAATTGAGCAGCAAATTTTAAGTGTTACCGCACTAATGCCTTGCACAAGGGAATGACGATGTCCTTGGACTTGTATCGAAAATTTCTGGTGATGAAGCCCAGTACTGTTCTTGGCATTTTCACACTCTTGTCAACTTGCTGACTGTGTTGTAATTTCTTTGTAATAGTGATTCCCAAGTCACGTTGTTGGGTGACAGTAGCAAATTCCGTCCCGTTCATTTTCAGTGGGGTTGAAGGGTTCACCAGCCCTACGTGCATTATTGAGCATTTGTCGACATTAAAGCTCATCTGCCACGTTATGCTCCATTCCATGAGGTGGTCAAGGTCATGTTGGAGCTCGGCTCTTTTCGTGGCAGGATTACATAGTTTAGTATCATCCGCAAATTTATTGATTTTACTACGGATGTGGAGATCGAGATCATTGATGTAAATTCAGAACAGAAGTGGGCCCAAGCACCAACTGACTGTGGAACCCCTGATGATACCTGCGTCCAGTCACTCTTCTCTCCTTCAAGCTCTGCTCGCTGCTGCAGACCTATAAGCCCTACCCCTATCCATCGTAAATAGTCTCCCTGGATGTCATGGGCTTCCAATTCTTTAATTAGCCGTTAATGGGGGACATTGTCAAACGCCTTTTGGAAGTCTAGATACACAAAGTCTACATCCTTTTCTTCATCTTTAATATACGTATCTTTTGAGAAAAAGTCCAGTAGCTTTGTTAAGCAGCTTCTTTCATTTTGGAAGCCATCCTGAGTGTCGGATATGAGCTGATGCATCCTCAACTGATCAGTGATGCGAGTTTTCAAGAGGCGTGCGATGGTTCTGCTGACAACCGATGTAAGACTGATTGGTCGATAGTTGCTGGGGCTTTTCTTATCCCCCTTCTTATGTATAGGGATTACATTAGCTAGTTTCCAATCCTGTGGAACTTTTCCCTTTCTTAAAGACCAATTGAATAAATTAAGCAGTGGCTTCAGGATGACTGGAGCCATTTCTCGTAGTACACGGGAAGTAAGATTATCTGGGCCAGTGGATATGTACACATTTAGGCGGGTCAATTCTTGAAGGATCTCGATCTCCGTGAAAACACGTGTCTATGGGAGCAACTTGCAACGGTGCTGGTTCACGAATATTCGCAACATTTTCAATAGTAGATACAGAGGTGACATAGTCGTTTAGGATTGTGGCTTTGTCTCTTAGGTCATTGGTGATTTCACCGTTAGGTCTTTTCAGCGGAAATATGGTTTCTTTTTTGAGTCGTCGTTCATTTACATATTTATAAAATGCCTACGGGTTTCGTTTTACCATAGCGGAAATTTCTTTTGCCCTTTTTGTGGTCCTGACTATTTCTTTACATCCCGATATGACCTTATGTGACTGGACCTGTTCTCCTCCGTTGGATTACGCTTTCCAGGCTTAGTACCGCTCTTGTCGCCTTGCAATGCAGCGTTTGACTGTCCGATTCATCCAGAGGGGATCATTAATGATACGAACGCGTATATTTGGGATGTATGGTTCCGCTGCTCTCAGGATGGTCGTTTTCAAAATATATGAGCATTGTTCAACACTGGCGTCTCTCATAGGGGATTCGAAGTCAGTTGTTCCTATTTCAGCTGCCATTCCCAGAAAATTCGCTCGTCGATAGTCTGGCAGCTTGAGACGATTCGCATTAGTGGTGAATTCATTGCCAGTTTTGAGAGTAAATTCAATCATGCTGTGGTTTCCAAGCCAGTCTAGGATGACTAGGTCAACAATTTCACAATCAGGAGTGGAGAACACCAGATCTAGAGTATTACCGTATCTCGTGGGTTCATTAACGTGCTATGTCAGGTGGTGGTGGCTGAGGAGTTCGAGCAGTTTACTGCCTGGGGCTGGGCTGTACAAGGTACTCAAATCAATTTGGGGAGGTTGAAGTCTCCCATTAGAATTGTTTCATTCCGAGAATTCAGTGCATTTTCGATCTTGTTGTAAAGTGCTGCATCAGTTTCGGCGGAACTGCGAGGGCTCCTATAGGCGAGCATAGTATTCAACGACACTCGAATGCCGAGACGAGCATGGGTAGTGATAAATTCATGTTCTTTAGTTGCTGCAAAACCTTTACAGAGGGGATTGAGGTGTTCCTTGATACATGTATATGATTGAACCCCCTCCTCTGCCAGTTTCTGTGGGTCGGTCTTTGTTGAATAGTTTGTAGCCTTTCAATGCAACTTTTGCTTCCAGATTCTTGTTTGAAAGGGTGATCCATGTTTCATTGAGTGCGATAACATCATACGCAAGAGTGGCTGCTATAGCTTGCAGTTCAATCATCTTTTTTTGTCATGCTCTGAACGTTGCCTTATAAGAATTTGACGCTTGCATTGCTTCTTCGAGTCACTGGTACGCTTGAAGTGTCCGATTGCTGGAAAAATGGGCGGCGTGAGATTAGCAACAGTATTGTCAGTAGCGGCAAGAGCGCCTGTCTGTAGTTGAGCAAGGGAAAAGTATTGTATTTCGGCTTGACAGTTGTCAGATTGTTTTACGTCCGCAGCTATTTGGCGGACAACAGGACGTTTCCCGCCGAATTACACTTACTTCTTGTTATTATGGTCTGTGGTGGCTGACAAGACTTCATCTTGGGGGGAACGTTCCTAGCACCTGACTTCCGAGTACTGCTATTCCCTTTATGCGTTTGTATGCTTGAGGTTCTTGGGATTTGACAATGCTTTTTCGCTACTGGTATTGGAGACAGGATTTTTTTCTTGGAAATGCCTGCTGGACTCGCGCCCAGTATTGGATGAATCAAGGTGGGTTTGGCGGGCGTTGGTAAGTTGTTGTACATCAGTACCTTCAGACATATTGCGGTTCCTTGGCACGAGGGTGGTGACTATGGATGGTAGGAGATATGGATAACCCAGGCGTGACATCTGCACTGATTCATCAGGAATTGGAGTAATTTCCTCTTCGTCCGTGAGAAGCGTGGTGGTGATGATTGTGCCATCATATCCTGTAGGATACCCAACATTTGCCTCACTAGGGGATGAGATCTAAGGATTACAAGGGATGGCCGCAGTGACATTGGTAGCCGTAAATCGGCCGAGGGAGCGTGAAAGGGGGCTGGGGGCGAGGCTGCTCCATAATGGGCAAAGGTCTTGTGTACAGGCCACTTTCCAAAACAGCAGTAGCTGAAGCAGCCGCATCGAACAGCTATTGTCCGAGGAGTTGGTGTGCAGCGCCATTTAAGTTAGCCCCTTCAGGTGAAAATAGTCTCCGCTTGTCTTCAAACAAGGGAAATAAGTCAATAAATTTGAATTTGTTCTTCGCTGCCTCTTTTTTCATGGCCCTGTTGATGTAACGGATCCTAGAGTCTAGGCAATTACCAGCCCTAAGATGGGGCAGAATACTTGTCAGGGTGACAAGCTTCGTTTTCTGTTTAGCAACGGCAATGAGCTTTTTAATGAGCCGAAACTGATATTCGGAAGTCATTCGCAGATCATTAGTTCCAACATGGATGATGACGTGATCCATCTTTTTGCAACGGAAGTCCTTCAAGATAACAGTAATGTCAGAAGTGGAAGCTTCAGGTCTGCAGATGAGTTCTCTATACATCCTTGCAGCCCCTTTTAAATGCGTGATACTGTCCATTGATTTGATGAAGGGGGCGACGCCTGAACGAAAGTTCTACGGCTCGAAGCAAGAACAGCTGTCCAAAATTTCCGACAAGTCAAGCCTCGAAGACCTAATTTCGGGACCCTCTTGACAACACCCTTAGTACAGATCATTAATACGTACCTACGATCTACGGCACACAGTCTATACCATGAAAGTCTTCATTATTAGAAGAAAAGATATAGCGGTTAGAGCTACTCGACTTTTATTAATTTTGGCTAAAGAAATTGGACGGCTCTTGCAGGACACATTTAATTGACACATCAGTCCTCAAATATTGCCATGTCTTTGTCTGCCAATTAACCACCAGTGAGTAAGCCAGAAATCTGGTATATAAATTACTGACAACGATGAACAACCTCAGAAGAAAACAAAGCTCCCAGAAACCCTCACTCACTACCTTGCAAACCAGATGTCGGATTCGGTAAATATATGTATGCCCTGGATGACTAGAATGATCATGCCAAGTAGCAAATACACTGTCTAGTTGAATTTGCACTCACCAAGCGGCTAACCAAAAGTCAGACTCGGTAAAGATCCCCTGGGTGACGACGTTGATTAAAACAAGTAGCAAGCAAAGTGTCCAGTGGCCGCCGTGCAAGAAGTACTGCAGGTACACCGAAGTGGCCACGGAGCCTAGGGCGCGATGTTCCTCACTTCTCACTCCTAAGGGCTGGTCTTCCTTCTCACATGACTGGTGCAGAAAGTCATAAGCTCATTATGCATATTGTTTCTGTGGCATTCTTGAATTGAGCATTCATGTTCCAGTGAAAGCATGAAAGTTCATATGAATATATCTTGTAATTGCATACCTATTTAGGCCTTTTTCGCCTCAGAACATTCCGTGTCTTTCGTATAAAGCGGGACATAACAGAAAATTAACGTGTCTTGTAATATTTCTGGTACAAGCATCACTACTCAAAGAGCAATTTGTATTAGCTACATAATAAGCAGGCAGGAAGAGATATACAGTAGTAGAAATAATTGTGTAAGAGACGATAAAAAGCTAGTAATTCAATCTTTAAAACCCAGAATAAATTCACATGATCAATGAGAATACCTGCGTCTCTGTAGGTGAAGCTGACGACCGTCGCCGGAAGGAGCTGCCAATCTTCGATAAAACGCTGTCCGATTTTTTGAGCCGAGGCCTCGTAATGCTTCCGTACCCTAACGCACACTCCAGGTCTGGAAACATTGCCCCATTTATTATCAAGTCCTAGTATGATATTAATAGCATTCTCTATCCCACTAAAAAAAAATACAAGCGAAGGGTTTAAGCATCGTACTCCCGCAGAGGAACACTTCGCACAGTTTATTATGACATGCGCTGAAGGTCGAGGTGCAGCGGGCATGGGGGAGAGGGCAATCGACTTTTTTACCTGTTCAGCATTTGGGGCAATAAAGAAATTGACAATATTCCATTCAAATATGTTATATTCGTCATTACACTGCAAACCAAATCCCATGCCCCATTAAGAAAAAAAACAACACCCGCCCCAATTCCTTTCTTTCCTCTCTCGAGCTACGCCTCAGCTTCAAAACATCATGAAGAAGAATTAATTTCCTAACTCCAAGTAAGGTTGCCTATAAATGTAGCTTCTAGAATATTGTGATTTATACATTACAAATTATTTACTCTATACCGCTGAGTATTAACCTTTATTAAAGTTTCAAACAATGCTGTTTGTACGAGAAACAAAAATGGATTCGGCGCGTTAGAGCTTAGTAAAATTTTCGTACCTTTTTCGTCAGGTTTTTCAATTGCACTCGCTGAGGAAGATGACCGCTTGATCGAGCCCAGCTTCTGTTTGTCTTTGTCTGTCAGAAGGTCAAAGTCAACGCCTTTGTTGACCAGATCATCGTAGGATCCTAAGGCTGCACAGCGTCCCTGGTGTAAAGTCAAACAAAAGTTAAATTGTAGGAAAGTTAGAGGACATATAAGTTTTGAAGAACTTGCCTTCCAGCAAGCTACAGCTCCAGTCTGAAAATCTTTGGCCACGAGCCGATATCTGTTATGCATTTTATAGTATTAGAGCATTTCTAATATTTATCTTTACTGAAGGTAACCACGTTACTTCTAGAAAACTTGCTCACAAGGAATAGCTCAATAGCTGATTTTCCCATAACTCGCAAACAAGGACTTCGAGAAGGAAAGCTGGAGTTCAACACCGAGTCAACACCGATGCCGATACCAGGACTTCACTCAAAAGAAGCTTAAATAAGATATACTATCGGTTTACCTCCATAAGCACGAGGATGCTGTCGGCGGCCCTGATGTACTGCAGCTGGTGAGTGACCAGCACGACGGCTTTGTGGCGGAGGTGCGCGCGGATGCAGCGCCGGAACAGATGACGTCCGACCACCGTGTCCACCGCACTCAGCGGATCGTCCAACAGCACCACGTCTCCGTCCAGGTACACAGCTCTGTGTGGTAACGTAATGTGAGGTTACCTCGTGTAGTTCCCACACAGCATCACGTCTGCGTCCAGGTACACTGC
Organism: Parhyale hawaiensis; assembly: GCA_001587735.2. NCBI lineage: Eukaryota > Metazoa > Arthropoda > Malacostraca > Amphipoda > Hyalidae > Parhyale > Parhyale hawaiensis. The sequence continues at coordinate 1,619,172 of LQNS02278101.1, forward strand.
TCTGACTAGCAAGGTAATGTAAAATTACCGTGTGTATTCCTACAGAGTAAAACATATCTCCGTCCATGTACAAGGTTTTGTCAACGTGTTTGTTTGTACAAAATATAATATATCAATAAGAAATCAACAGGTAGTTATTTCCACTAACGCAACGCTCCTGCATCCGTTCAGTCTGCAGTAAGCTGTAGAGCTAAAGAAATTGATTGGCTAAAGGGGACATTTCCAATACACTCGTAATGTTGCAGTGGAGGTTAAGGGGGCCAAGCAGGGAATCAGAAAACTTTTTTATTCACAGTCATATTCGCCTGAAACTTAGTCGTTATATGTAAAAAAAATTCTAAGACATTTTTGTTCCTGGTATTTTTTGAAGTTTTTGATATGTGTCGGCGCGTCACGCTTTTCAATATAAAATAAGGGAAATTAAAAAATGTGAGACGCTAGGATTTTCGCTGGAACGAAGTTCAACCATAGCTGTCTTCTTTGGCGCTTTTGAAAAAATTTCAGTCAGTTTCTAAGCAAAGGCATGAAGACCATTCCACTCGTATCTTATCTGCCGCTTTTCATTTCCATCACAACATATTATGTTCGCTTTGCGCGTGGCGCCTGACGTTCTTTATAGACCAGCCAAATATGTGGTTAGAATACGCTACGGGAGAATAGGAGGAGTCAAGTTCAAATTTTAGCTGCTACTTCTCGCAGGTCTTAGGTAAAAGATTCACTACCTGACTTGGGACATTTTTCAACCTTTATATGCATGATACGGGTCCGAGGGCATCATAATTGAAGAACAAGTTTTCTTTTTTGTTGAATTTGCACAGGTTCCTTTGTACTAGATGGGGCAATTAGGATGATACGGGTCTGAGATATCACTGAAGAACATTGCTTCTCTTCTGTGGAATTTGAACAGGTTTCAGCTGCATCCATAGCAGCGTCACCGGATGGGTACGGAGAAACGTTCCCATGTTTCATTAGACGGGATTCGTCTAAGCATAAACTATGGCATAAACTATGTGGCATAATTTTTAGATGAATTTCTTATTAGCAGTTCGAGAGACTGGGTCTTGATTGGAGTTTTCATTCGTTTCGTGCGTCATCCAATTCACTAATGCTTTCTTTAGCTGAATCTCTTAGATGCTGCTGAAACTTCACGCTGAGCTGACGCCACAGTTCATTAGTTGTGTCAAATTTGAGTGTATGCGCTACGTCCCCAAATTTTCAGCTTTGTGACGTCACAATTGCGTCACGCCACTGTTGCAGCGAGGAGTCTTTGATATTTCCACAGGGGCGTGACGTAATTTTGACGTCACAAATCTGGAAATTTAGGAGGGCAGCGCATACACCCAAATTTTACACTACTATCTTCTGTAAATGAACTGAGGCAGACACTTTTTTATATTGAATTTACACTGCAGGCAAATTTCAACGCTTGAGGTTCAACTATAGGTTAGTATCCAGCATACGGTAAACCCTGAGCATTTCTGGTGAATTGTTTTGACTGAACTATATTTTCTTAGTGCTGTTCAAAGTTTGCCTAATTCCAAGCTGATATTCGCGTCTTATCTTGCAGGGGGGATATTTTGCCCACAAAACTCATGGCTGTCCAACTTCCGTTTCATTATTGGAAGATCACTCCTGCAGGGATGAGACCTATTTTACAGCGACACCTATACTATCAACCGGAACGATAAAGAGCTTAATCACAAAATTACTGCCGTCATTTTTGACGGCGGGGCCCTCTAACTAGCGTTATTTACGGGATAGGTTAGGTTAGAAGAGCTGCGCTAGGTCAACCTAAAATGAGTTATAATAGCGTAGCTTAGGATTGCTACATTTTACTGAGTGAGAACGTTAACTAATCGAGGAATTTTCACGGGTCACCCACGAGTTACGTTAGCGTAGACAATATAATTATCATGTTAGGGTAGACAGACATTATTGAGTTGGAAAGAGTTCGTCAGGGTTAAGAGACGGGTGTTAACTTAGACGGGGTGTGTTACGTTAGAAGAGCGTCATTAGGTTAAACTCGGGTAAATATAGCAATAGCGTAACGTGCGCGTGACGTGGTCTCGTTCATTTTGGAATTTGTTGGCTTTTTTTCAATCGTGGAATTTCCACGGGTCCCGCTAGTATTATAATATTATGTTATATTATATACTATTATTATACTATATGTGGTTAATATATAATATCACACTATTATTACTATACATTATTATTTGCTATTATATTAAATATTATTATTATGCTATCATTATAATATAATTAGTATTATAATAATATAAAAACAGTCAAATGGCAATGAAAGGTAAAGAAAAATGTGAAAGGTGTGAATGAAAGGTGACTAACTAACGCCTCCACGACATGCGCCGAGCAGATAATGATTGTAGCCACTCCAGCCTTTATTTTATTCCGTTGCACATGCTTAAAGAAAAAAACTAAAAAAAATTATTTTTGACGGTTTTCAACTTATATGCCCACTTTAAAGAAGTGGTACCATGGCCGGCGTATTTTTTATTGTATTGTAAAGAAAACATATGTACAAAGCGCATCCATGAGTCCGGCCGCACATTGAGACGCAGGCAACACAGGCGACACAGCACAGAGCAGGACAGAAAACTGTATCTCACTGGTTTCAACCTAAGCTCACATATTGACAAGCAGAACAGCACAGCACACGTGCAGCCCTGCGTCGACCTGCGCCACGCAGTCGTCCGAACGCAGTTTCCTGTGCCACGTGCGGCGCAGCTTGATACCAACTCACTCATTTAGTGCTCATAATGTCGTCCACGGAGCAATTCATAGAGACTGTTCGCCACCAAAGAGTGCTGACTGACAATAGGCATCCTGATAATATGAGAGGAACTTATAAGGGTGAGTTATGGGCTCACAATGCATCGAGTCTACTATTAAATGATGGTGAGTAAGAGATTCTCACTTATTTCTCATTCCTTTTATTTCGTGTAAACTTCTAATGTTATCTTAATTTTAGGAAGAATGAAATCGGAACTAAGGTTTCCAAAGCAATTTTTGGCAACAGCCATTATCAGCACTGCCGTACAGGACGAAAAACTGCTTCTCCATGTGCGCGCCACGCCTGTGCTGCGCTGTGCTGCCCTGTCCTGCACTGCATCTGCCCTGCTCTGCGGTGCCCTGCGTTTCACTGTGCGCCCGGCCTAAGTATTGCATTAACTTCTTTCAATTCTGAAAGATTTTAACGGGCTTCTACCAAGAGTTTATGACGTCATATTTACGGATGCACTAAAGCTATTGTTGCTCAGCTCTGAAGGAAGTCACCTGGCCAAGTTAACTCGGGCCTTCTGCCCCCCGCTGAGAGCCGCCCCCCTCTCCCCCACGTGGGTGCGGTCTCCATCAGGCAGCTGCTGCAGGTCCTTCTCCAGCCCACACACTGCCAGGAGATGCACATACAGTTTTGTGTTATTTGTTTTATGACAAACATAAGGGTGTACGACACTAAGGACATTGAGTGGATACTTTTTGAAAGTTTACAGTTGCATCAAAAAACCGTTACAGTTAACCTTGTCTCATCAGATTTTGCAAACTTAGCATAAAGGCATTTTTGCGTAGAAAGACAACAGGATCGAGAACCCATGCAGTAAAATAACCCTGGTTGGTGAAGATAGGATTCATCGAAAAATGAATACATTTGAAAAGAAAGACCGGTGCGACAGATCCATCTCCTGTCCATACACTGCTGAGGAAAAGACCAGTGTCTTCGGCATAATATCTGCCCAAATGAAAGGGCTGAGCTGGTATCCCTTTGCAGCGAAAGCCAATGGCGACTCAGACAGAAATGGAATCACAAGCAGGGCCAGCACAGCGTACACCCTGTACACTCTTCAGAGGGAGACCTGTATTTGTTCTTTTGTTTTCTGGAAACTAAGAGCATAAAACGCGGCGTACGATTAGCGAAAAATAAATTATTCAGTGGTGCATCGGGAAGCGTTCGATGAGAACCGCACTGAAAGCGCAGACAACAGCAGTTGGTGCGGGTCCGTTTCCAGTTCAACATACTGTCAACAGAAAGATGTCATTCATCATCCCCGTCATACATTGTATAAATATGAACATGACAGACAAATCTAATCCTAAAAGATGATTAACTACGCAGTGCGTACCTTTCAGCACTTCCTCATATTTCTTTTCATTGAACGTTTGGCCGAAGAGAACATTGTCTCGGACGGATCCTGAGAAGAGCCACGGC